>JAPFFP010021701.1:0-39187 GCA_026153255.1 Solanum medicagineum
TATTAAAGTAAATAATAATAATTAGAACAAAAATAATAATAATATTAATAAGAAAAAATAATAAATACTACTACTAGCATCATTAATAATAATGAAAATAATAAAAGTAATTTGTAATCAAAACAAGATGAAAACTAATAATTAAAAAAAACTCAATTATTTAAACATAAATTCATTTATTTAAAAAAGATAGAGTTGTTAGAGTGAGTATTGTGTTTGAATTTAGCTTGTAAGATTAATATTGCTGGTTTATGATGATATATTTATATTGTTAAAATATGTTGATAATTTTATAGTTACTATGCTTTTTTAATTTGACTGTGAGATTTAGATGTTAATTATAATCATTGCTAAAGAAAAGCCACAAATTAATTGTGATTATGCTAATTGTGAGAGTTCTACGAACTGTTGGGATAATAAGTTATGCGTGTTGCTATTCATCGCAAACTAATAACTTTTAAATGCATTGTAAATTTTTTTATTTTCATCTTATTTATTGTAATACAACTTAGAAATATACATTATGACTTTTATTAGCTATAATAGTTTGAATGGACATGTGATAAAATATTTGAAAACTTGTTGAGACTATTTGATAGTTTTAGAGGATTTTTTTTTATTTTTTTTTTAAATTCAAACTATTTTAGTGATGTTTAAGTATTGTATCTTTTTTTATTATGTCATGTAGTCTCTATCAATTTTCTACAGTATGGTCTAATGTTTTTGAAAAATATTGATTATATGGTGCATAATATATAATCTTTTCCTAAAACATTTTGTGTGTTAGTTAAAAATATGTTTGAAATAAATCATCTTATAATTTGTAACTATGACTCTTTTTTCATAGTCAACAATTGTAATATTCAACTTCAAAATTTAGATCGTAGCCATTTGAGCATATGCTTTTTTATGAAAAATAATATTTATTCTATGGCAAAATTTCATTGTATCTAAATTGTAGATTTAATAAGGACAATAATAAATTTGTCATTAATTGTTTAAATTATTACTGAAAAAAATTAAGGTCACAATTGAATATAAAAATTTGCGGCTAAAAATTTACGATGATTAGTTATAAATTCTACTTTGGTGCTTATAATAATATACTTGTTTTGATAAAGTTTTTCATATCCAAAAACTGACTACATCTAGTATAAAAAAGCATTTGTCACTAATGTATCAATATATTTTTTGCGAAATTTCTTTTTTGTATACAAAATTTAACTAATTTAAGGACCAAAAATGGTTTGTCACTACTGTATCAATATATTTTTCGTATACAAAATTTAACTAATTTAAGGACAAAAAATGATTTGTCACTAATGTATCAATATATTTTTTGTGAGAAAATTTTTTCATATACAAAAACTAATTTAAGGACAAATAATTTGTCACTAATATATCAATATATGTTTTGCGACAAAATTTTTTTGTATTCAAAATTTAACTAAATTAGGGACGAAAAAAGATTTATCACTGATTGGGAACATCATTAGTGACAAAATATTATGGTCATAGTTAAATACAGAATTTTGTGGCTAAAACTTACAACATTTAAATACGAACTATTATTTGTCGCTATTGCAGTAACTTATTTTTAGTGACAAAATTTTTTTGTGCCTAAAATTATACCTAATTTAAGACAAATAATAATTTGTCACAAATTGTATGCATTATTACTGACAAAATAATGTGTCATTGATAATTTAAAATTCATCATTAATGGTACTTAATTAATGGCGCCAAATTATTTTTTGGTGAGAAATTTTAATGGACAAAACTTTGCTACGAAATTATATGTTTCGTCATTAAAAGTATTTTGTTCATGCATTTAAACACGAAATATAATTTTTGTCACAAAAAGTGGATAATTAGTGACAAATTATGTTTCGTACTTAATAATTTCGTAGCTGAATATCACATTTATTGTAGTGATTGGTTGCATGCATACTATACTTCTATTGATTGTAGAACCCGTAGGGTCAAGTTTCAATTTCCAAATGAACCCGTCCTTGAGTGGAAAAGTCATGATGTGATGGTAAAGGGTAGGCTTATCTCATGCATTAAAATCCATAAGTTGATCTCTAAGGGGTGTTTGTATCATCTTGTGAGGGTTAAAGATGTGGAGTCCAAAGTCCCTTCGATTGAGTTGGTTCCAGTTTTAAATGATTTTCTTGATGTCTTCCCAAATGACCTTCCCGGTGTCCCCCCCGAAAGGGATCCGAAAGGGAGATAGATTTTCGCATAGATCTCCTTCCCGATACTCAACTTATCTCCATTCCCCCTTACCGTATGACCTCGGCGGAGTTGAAGTAGTTAAAGGAGCAATTGAAAGGTTTGTTGGAGAAGGGATATATTAGACCTAGCCAATCACATTGAGGTGCACCGGTGTTGTTTGTAAATAAGAAAGATGGGTCACTTAGAATGTGCATCGACTACACGCAACTCAATAGGGTTACTATAAAGAATATATATCCTCTTCCAATAATTGATGATTTGTTTGACCAATTGCAAGGGGCTAGCTTTTTCTCTAAGATTGATCTTCGGTTCGGTTATCAATAAGTTAGAGTGAGGGAGTGTTATATTCCCAAGACGATCTTTCGAACTAGATATAGGCATTATGTATTTGTGGTGATGTCCTTTGGGTTGACTAATGTACCGACCATCTTCATGAACCTAATGAAGGTCTTTAAACCCTACCTTGATTTTTTTGTTGTGGTTTTCATTGATGATATTTTGATCTATTCATATAGTAAGGAGGAGCATATGGGCCATTTAAGGATAGTGTTGCAAAGATTGAGGGAGGAGAGATGTATGCTAAATATGAAAAGTGTGACTTTTGGTTGAAGGATGTTGCATTCTTGGGTCATGTGGTGTCGGGTGATGATATTAAGGTAGACCCTAAGAAGATCGATGTGATCAGGAATTGGCCTAGACCATTGACCCCGTCGGATGTTAGGAGTTTCTTGAGCCTTGCGGGTTACTATAGAAGGTTTGTGAATGGGTTCTCCTCCATTACTTCCCCTATGACAAAATTGACTCAAAAGAAGGTTAAGTTTGTGTGGATCGATGAATGTGAGAAAAGATTCCAAACATTGAAAGATAGACATGTGTCTACTCCTATATTGTAATTACCGGATGGGCGTGAGGGTTTTGTTGTGTATTGTGATGCATCTAGAGTTGGTTTAGGTTGTGTGCTAATGCAAAATGGTAAGGTCATTGCCTATACTTCTAGGCAACTCAAAGTGCATGAAAAGAACTACCCTACCCATGATCTTGAATTAGCCGCCGTGGTGTTTGCATTGAAGATTTGACGTCATTATTTGTATGGGGTGCATGTTGATGTCTTCACCAATCATAAAAGCCTTCAATATGTCTTCACCCTAAAAAATCTCAACTTGAGAAGAAGAAGGTGGCTAGAACTTCTTAAGCACTATGACATGAGTGTGCATTACCATTCGGGTAAGTCAAATGTGGTGGCGGATACTTTGAGTTCGGTGTTTATGGGTAGCCTAGCTCATGTGGATGGTGGTGATAGGGATATGTCTAGGGAGGTGCATAGATTCGCTAAATTGGGGGTTAGGTTGGAAGATGGGGCAATGGTGTTGTTGTGTTGTTGATGGTTCTAAATCTTCTTTGGTTGATGAGGTGATAGAAAAACAAGATCTAGATTCCTCCTTGCTTGAATTGAAGGCCTTGGTGAAAGAGGGCAAAATAGAGGTTTTCTCCCGGGGGGGAGATGGGGCCCTTAAATACTAAGGTAGGTTGTGTGTGCCATGTATTGATGGTTTCAAGGAGAGAATTCTTGGTGAGGCCCCTAGATCTTCTAACTATCCACCCCAGTTCCACCAAAATGTATAGATACTTGAGGGATGTATACTGGTGGGGAGACATGAAAAGGGACATTGCTAAATTTGTTTCCAGTTGCCATAGTTGTGAACAAGTAAAAGCCGAGCATCAAAGGTCAGGTGGCCTAACCCAAGACATAGAGATTCCCACTTGAAAGTGAGAGGTGATTAATATGAATTTTGTGATTGGGTTGCCCAAGAATAGAAGAAGTTTTGATTCCATTTGGGTTGTGGTTGATAGGATGACTAAATCGGCTCACTTTCTACCGGTTAAGACTACATATGGGGCTGAAGAACATGCAAGGTTGTACATCTATGAGTTAGTGAGGTTTCATGGGGTTTCTTTATCCATTATATCGGATCGTGGTGCACAATTCACTTCACACTTTTGGAGGTCTTTTCAAAGGGGTCTTGGTACCAAAGTTCACCTTAGTTCAACCTTCCAACCTCAAACGGATGGCCAAGACGAAAGGACAACTCAAACCCTTGAAGATATGCTTAGGGCATGTGTATTGGAGTTGAGGGGTAGTTGGGATGACCATCTTCCGTTGATTGAGTTTGCTTACAATAATAACTATCACTCTAGCATCGGTATGGCCTCTTTTGAGGCTTTTTATGGGAGACGTTGTAGATCACCAGTGGGTTGGTTTGAGGTTGGAGAGGTGGCCTTAGTGGGGCCATCACCTTCCCGAATTGCAAAAGTTGTGACTTCTAGGGTTAAGGATTGTTTATATAGTCAGCCCTAGAGTCATTCCATGTGGGAGTCCTATTTTGAGTAGGGCACATAATGTTTTCCTTGTAGGAGTCCTATTCTAATGTTGCTGCCTTTTCGAGTCCTTTTTTGATTCTACTTTGTTAATTGGCATTTCTTCTCCAACTAGGATTCTGCTTCATGACTCCTGGTACATTTGGCTTAACTTGGTTCTATTTTTCATCATCAAAACAACAAAGTCGTACCTGCAGAAGTCCTAATGAATTCCCCCTTTTTATGATGACAAACCTGTGCATGTGATATTCCTTAAAAACTTCCCCTTTTTGACATCGCATAAAGAAAACAAGCATAAGCACAAGAAAATGAAAAGCAGCAGAAGCATAGGTAAGAGACCAACTAGAATATCAGCAATCAAAAACCAGCCAAGCACCAATGCTCGCACATATCATCCAAAACAAAAATATATACCAATCAAAGTAAAAGATGTCTGTAGTACAAAAAAAGTAACCTAAACAACACGTCCATCCACTTATTATGGTCCACTTTCTATTGAAGAAGCCAGTCCTTAAGACAAACCACCTCCGCCTATGAGTCTGACAGTTGATCTTTAAGTTCATCTGCTTGTGCCTGAAGACAGACTTGCTCTGTCCTAGCCATTTGAAGATGACCCATTATCTAAGACACAGTCCTAGTAGCCTTAGAAGGATCAAGTTCAAGCGTAGTAGCAACAGCAGGGGAAGGGAGACAGTCACACTCTAGGGATATATTGCGATCAATCATATTTTTCTTAGTCAACGCCTTGCCAACCCCAAGAGAAACATGATGAGAAATGAAGATGTGGGTCAACAGGTTCCCAAATGCCAACCAGTAGGGACCAAATGTAGGATCAGCCACCCTCTCCATATGGTGAATGATCGGAGAAAGCTTGTCGAATAGCTCCTGCTAGTCAATGGCATATGCTATCCCCATGTCTCGGAAGGTCACCTCATGTCTGCGAGCACCCCTAAGAAGCATCCCTTTGTGCACAACTTCAAACAACAATTTCAAAAATGTGGGCATCTCGCTATTAAGCACCTTTCGTGGTTTGTCAATAACCCTCCCATTTGTGAGCTTGGAGGTTAACACACATCCCGTATCTTATTTCCAAACATACTCTGCCAACCCTACAGATGAAATCCTCAAAATTTCCCCTAACTTGACCTTATCAAACATAATTTCTACCCTATGAACTTGTGAGATAGCAATATTACCCTCCAACACTGCCAAGTTTTCATAGAACTCGACTAGCTCAGGCTCACGAACCAGTGTCTTTGTATCAAAAAATAAGTTAAGCCAAGATTGAGCCATGAGTTTTGTGCACAATTTTTCAACTAAAGGATAGGAGAGAATCTCCAAGTGAATTACCCACCCTCGAAAGACAGCTTTGGAATTGAAATACAAGTTTTTCCCCACAAGTTTAAATTTCTCTACATTTTTATTCACTTTGGGAGGGGGGAGCCGGAGTTATAGTGGGAGAACTAAGTATAGAAATTCCCTTTGAAGAGGAGGGAATTATCATAGGATAAGAACGAGTGGTAGGAGACTAATCGGTGTAGACCTATTTCTAACGTGATGAGAGCATAGTAGAGTCAAAAGTTCTTTGTTTACACTGAGTGATAGGCCCTCGTGAATGAGGAGAAGTAGCCTTGGGAGAGGAATATGCATGGGAAAACTGCTATGTGATGCCCTTGCAAACCTGAGCCAAAGGTACATCATCCATGGACTTGGAGAGCTCTGGTGTAGGGTCTTGTAGAGAGGGGAGAGGTAGGGTGGCAAAAGGATTCGGAGAGGGAGGTGGTTTGGTAGAGGATAAAGGAGGGTTAGGGTTCAAGGAAAGGACACAAGCAGGAGGGGTATTAGTCAAGGAGCAGGAGGGTGAAATAGGTTCATCAACAATTTGACAGTGGGTAGGACGAGGGATATCCATGTTGGTCAGATAAGGTTTGGAAACTCTAAAAGTGAAGCGGAGTGGAGAGTAGGGTAAGTTTGGGGAGGAAGAAGGATAACGTGGGGTCGAGGATGACTGGTAGTGAATCACCCCAAATGTGGTTTGGAATTGCCCATAATCACAAGTTTCATATATCTCAAAATCTGTGTGTGATATCAAAAAGCCAACTTCATATTCTCGATCAGGGGGCAAAATTGAGTGGGAAATGGGTATAACCTGGATTTTATAGGAACCATAGTGAAAATATTTTTCACTAATTTTCGTAAAATAGTATGCCCAAGCGGCGATGCACCTTGGGCGCGAATCAAGGTTAATTTTTACTTCGCATTAGGTCCACGTCATGGACCGTATGCTGACTATTGTTATTATTTGCTTAATCTTCCTGTGTCGGCCAAAGGCATTGGGGTCATAGCCCTATGCCCACTTATGCAAGAAAACACCCATACTTAGCCATTTTTCAACTCTATATCACTCAAAACCCTCACGAAAACCTCTCAAAGGCTTAACCAAATATGTCATTTAAATTTCAAGAATTTCAAGCTTCATTTTGGAACTCAAGGAGTCACTTCAAGCTCATCCCAAGAAATCCCATGTTTGAGGTATGTGAGTTTCATCCATTGGGTCCTTTAACCTATGGAGCCCTATCCTCCTTTTTACGAAAATTTCATGTTTTCAAGATATATCATCTATGGGTATTTCATATTATGGATAATGATTATAAATTATGTTGGGGTTTTATGAAATGTTGATTGATTATGCATGTCTATTTATTTCAAGCTTATACCAGAGGTTGGTTTTGTCTATTGAGACTATGCATGTTTTAAGCTATGAAATTATGATCTATTATGAGATTTGATGATGGATTTCAAAGTACCCTACATGAGGGTTTTACTATATGTTGGTGGGTTGACTTGCATTGAGTTTTCTCATATTATTTCACTCTTGGATTGCATGATTTAGAACAAGTATTATGAACCCACCAAGTGTTGATAAAATGTCATGACAAGGATTCTCATGCTATAAATAATCTATTACATGATTTACAAGTCAAGTGACTATATGGTGATTAACGACTTGCATGTATATATTGAATTCATGAAAAGTATCTAAGATGTGCAAGTAGACCACACCTTGTTGAGGGGGTGACATGCCTCAATCACCTTGTTGAGGGTGTGACACGCCTCAATCACCTAACAATGGGGTGACATGCCTTGAATTCCAAGTAGTGGCTCGCTTGTTCTATGTTGGTCAAGGTCTCTTACCATACATGTGATATGTACTATGTAAGTTGTATGACTGACAAGCATGTTTTACTTCAAGCATAAAGCATGCATGACATATTGATATTATGCTTATCCATTGCTTATGATCATGCATTTTGACTGTATTGGCTCATGTCTTGTTGCATTGCACCCTACATACTTAGTAAATTCAAAGGTACTAACACATACTCTATGCCTATATGATATTACCATGTAGGGACCGGAGCACCTTCGATCATCCTCCTCGTGGCAAGTTTGTTACTACAAAAGATAAGCTTTGGTGAGTCCTCAAGTCCGAGGACACTGTCTATGCTACTGTTGCTATTTGATATTTATTTATGTTGAGCACTTGTTACTATGAGGGTGAGCTCTAAAGTGTCTTGGCCCCCACTCCATTCCATGTTAGAGGTGTTGTTGGATATTTGATGTACTTATGCTATGAGCATGACTCTTTTATGCTTTTATAAATATTGAGACTTCCATTAGTCCCGCTTCCCTTATTTACATCTCTGGTACTGTTTATTTTGCTTCGGCAACCAAGGATATGTGAATGATATGTTAAAAGGCTTGTTTCAGGTCCCTTCAGGTTCCCATTCGCCGTGTCACATCTAGGCCCTAGGCTTGGGTTGTAACAAACTTGGTATCAAAGAACTAGGTTGTTAATCGTCCTTGAAAATCAAACACACCGCATTGATTAGAGTCTTATGCATGGTTTTGAAGCGTCCCACAACTATGAATGGGAGGCTCTGAGGCGTTTTAGGAAACGTTTCACTTCTTCATGGTCTATATCGTGCTTTATATGTAAGTGTAAGACTTTTCCCCTAACAAATGCTCTCTTTTCTTCTAGATCATGTCGATTCCAAGAGGGAGGCTAAGGAGAGCCCGTACACCTGAGGAGTAACCGGCCGTCCCGCTTCTCAAGCTCCTCAAGGTGGAGGGGTAGCCCAAGATAAATTCGGGGATGATATTACATTGTTGGCTCATGCTATGGCCAACCAAACCAACCAAGGGGTCTAAGTCCCTGATGCTCCCACTCCGACATATAGGGCGAGGGATTTCACTAGAATGAACCCACCGGAGTTCCATGGATCCAAGACAAATCAGGATTCGCAAGAGTTCATCAATGAGGTGTACAAAGTGGTATCTATTATGGGGGTCAATTCGGAGGCGAAAGCAGAGTTAGCAGCCTACCCACTTAAAGGTGTGGCCAAATTTGGTTCACCCAATGGAAATTGGAGAGGAGTTGAAAGACACGTTCCACAACCAGTTCTTTCTTGTCAAGCTAAGGGAGGCTAAAATGATGGAGTTTATGAACCTTAAGCAAGGTTCCATGAGTGTGAGGGAGTATGCCCTCAAGTTTAACAAGCTCTCCAAGTATGCCCCACAATTGGTTGCCCAGCCTAGATCATGGATGAACAAATTTGTGTCTGCGGTGTCCAACTTGGTTAATCAGGAGTGTCGTACTGCTATGTTAGTAGGTGATATGGATTTGTCTTGTCTCATGACATACACCAAGCAACTAGAGGGAGAAATGCTTATACAAAGAAGAAGTGGTGAGTCCAAGAGGGCTTGTTTTAAAGGTGGATTCTAAAGTTCCAAGAGTGGAAGGTTTCCTCAAGGCCACAAGTTCCAAAGCCAAGGGTCTTCCAATGCTCCTAATAGAAGATTTACGAATGATAATCCAAGATTCTAAGGTGGTGGTGATGGGTTGCCTAACCCTATGTGCCAAAGATATGGTAAGAACCATAATTCCCCATGTTTGAGGAACTCTAATGCTTGCTATGAATATATTGAAGTGGGTTACAAGGTGGTTGATTGTCCTTGTGCTCAAAACAAAGGTAGAGATGGTCGTCCACAAGGCCAAGGTACAAATGGGGCCCAAAGGCTAAGAGAGGCCAACAAAGGGGTGCTCCAAACATATCAAATTTGATATCTAAAGTCAACCCCTACTACTAAAATATTTGCTCAATGGCTAATTACTATTCTAATGGCTAGTTACTACTTAGACACATTGCAATTGCGCATTAGATACCACTAGATGGCGAAAAACCACCGGACAAAGCTCATGAAGAGTGCCTAAACATGGCGCTCCCAACACAACATTCCACGCCCATTGATCAAGCCCCCAACTCTGTTAAATCGCCATACAGTCCAGTAGGAACTATAGCTATTTCTAAAGTGGAGTTGTTGAAGGCTCAAACAATTATTTCTCTACTAAGTTTAGGGAAATTCAAGTGATTCCAAAGAGTGGAGATGACTCTTCATCTCATGATCTACCTATGACCAAACAATTAGGTGATATCACTCCTGTGGGTGAAAACTCAGTTGATACACATGGTGGAAAGGACACTGGTGACCTTCAGGCGAGATTCAATGACCAAGATATATATCAAAATGTAATTGCTGACAAAGACGACATCATGGGATCAAAAGCCCCAAAAATTAATGATTCAAAATATGTTAATTTGAATTCTAGCTGCTTACCCATTCAATCTTCACCAGCTCAAAAACATCAGAGCATGGGGTTTACACTACAATTGAAGTGTCTATTGAACCAATAATGACCAATCCTAACAAGCAATTAACAATTCTAAAGCCTAATCTAGAGGGTGGAGAAATAGTGGACCACAACACTACCCACTCTAAGCATGAACTGGGGAAAAATGTTAACCCAAGCATTGATATTCACAATGTGAACCATCAATAAAATCAAGAGAAGAACACTATGGATTCAGTATCCTTAGCAGGTGAGAACCTTGACCCAATGTCTAATAATGGTTTAGCTTGTGCTAATCTGGAAAATGCTAGGAACTATCCTAAGTCTGGGACTAAGTCTCCTATTATAATTCCTGATGATCACCAAGCCATCTCGGTTGTGTATAATAAGACTTGTGCTAATGAGATAGCTCTTGCTCAGCATGATAAAAAGGAGTTGGCCATTAATTCTGATAGTAAAAGGAAGGATCTCAAGAAGATTTATAATAGACAAACTGATATGAACAAGAATCTGCCTTTTAATGTTACTCTCCGTCACAAATATCAGCCTCCTCAACCCCAGAACCTTTAAAAGTTAACCAACAATTTCTAAAAACAACTGAATCATACTAATAACACCAAACAACAAGTTCTTCTTGAAAATAATCCCAAAGTTTCTACTATTAATCCCAATAGCCCTCCTCAGTTCAACCAAATACCTGAACCTGTTCCTTTCCCTATTGTTATGCTACTAGATTAAGGGTAAATCAGGCCGAAAATAAGATTCCTGTTGAGATCAGTGCACCTATTTTTACCACTAGACAAGTTCTACTAGCTGTGATATTTAAGAAAGAGAATTTTATGATTAACCTAGCTGCTAGATGCAAGTATATCCTTGTTGGAGAGTTCTCAAACACTATGCCAAAGATTGACCTTATCAGAAAGAGTTTTATTCAGCAAACTCAACTGTTAGGTGGCGTTAAATAGCACACTTCAATGCACAACATATATACTTTGACTTAGACAATGAGGAGGATTATACTACCATTTGGAGCAAGCGAAAAATGTATATAGAAGGATAAATTATGAGGATTCATAAGTGGACCCGTACATTTACTCCGAGAAAAGAGGCACCCATAGTTCCAGTTTGGGTCATTCTCCCCGAATTTCTATGGCATTGTTGCAATAAGAAGTTTATCTCAAATTTATTGGCTCCTATTGGGAAAACACTATACCTGGATTCTTCTTCTATTCAAAAGACCAGGGGTAGTGTGGCAAAAATCAGAATTCAGCTAGATATCACTAAAGAGAGACCATCTCATGTCTGGATGGGTACTGATGAGAGTGACTTCATCATTGCAAGGTGGCAAGCAATCTAATTGAGGGATTACATAATTATTGCAACTATCAGGGACATCTGGATTAGGTTTGCATAGTTAAGAACAGAGATAAGGAAGAAAAAAAGGAGAAAAGATGCTGAAAATTATAGGAATTCCAGAAAAAAAGAGATGTCACATGATTGTCAGGTATTTTCTGAACCTACTTCTAACTGACTTGTTAACTCTAATATTTCTCCTAGGGATGCAGGTAAATCAGGAAATCAGCAGTTAGCAGATAAGGGTAAAGAAACTTCCCGACAAGATGACTAGCAAACCCAAAAAAGAAAAAGCAAGAAGAACAATAAGAATACCAACTTGCGGCATAGTAATGAAAATGTACAGGTCACACAAAAATGGAAGCAATCCTAAAAAAAGTCTAGTAATACTAAAGAGAAAGTTGTTGGAACTGATGGAACACCTTATATTGGTGAACAAAATGACAAGGTCCCTGTGGTCACCAACCAGCTGAGCATAATGATATTACTAGAAAGCCAGGCATTGACAAATCTCATATGGAGACCGATGAACCTGTTGCACTGGATCAACTCCTCAACCCCCCTTGTAATTCCTTGAGTTGTAATGATAATATACCCCATCGCCAGAACCCTTCTTGTATTGCTATTGAAGAAGTTTCTGGTGGTGAGGGTATATTGAAGGAGAACCTTACTAACCTGCAGGAAGGGGATCCAAAGGGTGGGTATTTGTCTCATGTTTTGCATGGGAACCCTTACACTAACCCTAAGTTGGACCTTAGAGCTCCTGCTACCCCTATGGACAAACAACAGACCAACTAAGTGGAATATAGTACTCAACTCAGGCTGTTAACTCCATTTCTTTTCATAATTTAAAGCTAGGTTCTATGGCCAAGGGTCTAGGGCCTTATGCTACTATTAGTTTTGCTGGTTCTAAGGCTAACAAAAATAAGCTGAGCAAAGGGATGCTTTGAAGAAAGGAGGCAAGAATCAGATGATCAATTTGACTACTGACCATGCTCAACCTGACAGATACTATAGTGGTAATAATGGCAAGCAATCTGTATTGGTAAATGATCATGCTGGGGAAGACACCATTCCTTTGAATAATCACACTGCTATTTAGTCTGACAAAAGTATTTGAAAAGTGCCAGAGAATAATGATAAGGATACTCTAAGTGCTATTCCTGATGCCTGTTGAATTTGACGAGTATGGGTTCATTAATTCAGAGGATGAGGGTAGCAAAAGTAATCAACTTATGGAAGAAAGTGAAGATGATGTTGTTGATAATAATGTGAGTGAGAATCATATTAGAGCCTAAATTCGAACTAGTGCCAGGGTTGTTGAAGATGTTTTTCTAGTTTCTCAAGAGCAAGGATTATCTCCAAGGGGCTTTCATCGTTCTCCTTTCAAATCCAAACAAAATAGTCTTACTAACTCTGCTCCCATTAGTAGACCCATCACTAGGATCATGACTTCTAATATTTACAAATGATTATTAGTATTATATGGAATGTCAGGGGTATAAATACCCAGGGAGTCATGGAAAGAATCAAAAACTTGAAGAACTATCCATAATATTGATTTTATCTCTATTCTGGAACCTTTTTCTAATAGTTCTCAACCTCACAAATTCAGAATTCAGATTAACATGGAGTATGCTGTGCATGACCCTAATGGTAAGATTTGGTTATTTTGGTCTAAGGAAGTGGACTGTTGAGTCCTTCAGAATCAGGAGCAACAAACTACTTGCCAGATCAATCGTGTCATGTGGCCTAAAGCTTTTATGGTTACTTTTGTCTATGCCAAATGTAAGGATCCCCTAAGAAGTCCTCTTTGGGACAACATGTTGAACTACTCTAATACTGATATGCCCTGGTATGCAATAGGGGATTTCAATGTCATCACAAGTCCTGAAGAAGAATTGGGTGGCCTCCCATACAACATGAATAAGAGTTTTGAATTCATCTCTATTATTGAAGCTTGTGGGTTGTGTGATCTTGGATTCAATAGGCATAGACATACCTGGTATAATCAGAGGGGTATTGGTGCTATGATTTGGAAAAGATTAGATAGGGCAATGGTAAATAATAATTGGTTAAATTTCATGCCGCAGACTTCTGTTACCCATCTACCTAGTGCTGGATCAGATCACTACCCTCTTTGGCTTAGATGTGTAATAATCAAGCTACTCATGTCAGGTATTTGAAGTTCTTAAATTACTGGATTGATTAAAAACCTTCATGGGTACAGTAGCCACCTGTTGGAATAAGAAAGTTAAAAGGGAACCAATGTGGGATTTCATCAAAAAATAAAAAGAGTGTCTGCAACACTTAGCAATTGGTCCAATTCTGAGTTTGGTGATATTCATGCTAAGGTGAAGGAATATGAAGAGAAATCAAGCCAGGCAGAGGAAAGGTTAATCATTGATAATTTTGAGGAAAATAGGACTAATCTTCAAGTCATTACAGTTAAATACGTCAGATATCGTAGGCTGGAGGAGTCTATTCTTAAGCAAAAGACTCAATTGCACTGGTTCCAAGAAGGTGATTCTAATTCAACCTACTTCAATGCCTTGATTGGGGGAAGGAGAAGAAGACTTCACATTCACGACATCCAAAATGAAGATGGTAATTGGGTACAAGGGGAAGATAAAATTGCCAAGGCTGCTTGTGATTATTTTCAAGACATATTCACTAGTGAAGACAATTATATTCAGGAACAAGCACTTCATTGTATTCCCAACATGGTAATTGATGATCAGAATGTTGACTTACAGAGAATGACAAACTTGGAGGAGGTTAGGACTATTTTTTTTCCATGAATCCTAATTCTACTGCAGGTCCTGGTGGTTTTAATGGAGAGTTTTTTCAAGTTTGTTGGGATATTATCAAGAATGACCTCCTACATGTATTCAGTCCTTCTTTAGTGGCAAGTGTATCCCTAAATATTTTTCTCATTCTTGTTTGGTTTTACTCCCAAAAGTAAGCCATCCTAATAAGCTCTCTGAATTTAGATCCATTAGTCTCAGTAACTTCATTAGTCAGATTATTTCCAATATACTTTTTCTCAGACTTGATCTTTTGGCCGATCTTATTTCTCTCAACCAGACAATATCATGCTTCCTCAAGAAATCATCTATCACATTAAGAAACCCAATGCAGGGGGAAATGTTGTTATTAAGCTCGATATGGCCAAAGCGTATGATAGGGTTTCTTGGTCATATACTTATCTTGTTCTCAGAAGGATGGGGTTTGGTTAAATAGTAATTGACATGGCTTGGAGGATAATGTCTAATAACTGGTACTCTGTCATTGTCAATGGGTCTAGACATGGTTGTTTCCATTCCACTAGGGGTCTTAAACAAGAGGATCCTCTCTCACCTGCTTTGTTAATTTTGGGGGCTGATGTTTTATCAAGGTTACTTAACAGGCTGAATTCTCATCCTCAGTATAATGGCTTCTCCATCGAACCTAAAAGGCCTCAGGTTAATCATTTGAGTTTTGTAGATGATTTCATTTTGTTTACATCTGGAAGAAAAAGCTCTTTACAGCTCATTACGCAAACACTTGATAGTTATGAGAAGGTGTCTGATCAACTCATCAATAAGAACAAAAGTCACTTCATGGTACCTCCCTGTGCTTTCAATGCTACTATTAGGAGAACTGAAAATATTACCAATTTCAAACAGAAGAGTAGGCCCATCACCTATTTAGGTTGCCCACTTATAATGGTAGACAAAGGGTTACTTATTATACTGATCTAATCTTTAATGTTATGGAAAATATCACATGTTGGCAGACTAAGTTGCTATCTTATGGTGGTAGAGCAGTCCTCGTGAAACATGTGCTTCAATCTCTTGCCATTTATCTTTTATCTTTTGTGTACCCTCCTAGTACTACTATGAATCAGATACATAGACTTAATGTTGATTTCTTCTCGGGATGGAAAAATGATAATAAATAATATTATTGGGCTTTATGGAGAAATTTAAGTTATCCATATGAGGAGGGGGGCATTGGGGTGAGACAGCTGAATGAAGTGGCTACTTCCTTTCAATATAAGCATTGGTGGAACTTTCATTTTAAAAAGACTCTTTGGGATGATATTTTAATGGCCAAATACTGTCAAAAAGCCAATCTAATGGTGAAGAAGTGGCACTCTGTTCAATACTTGGTTTGGAAAGATATGCTGATGAATAGGAGTAAAATGGAACCTCACATCCAATGGCAAATACATTCTGCATCTTCTTATTTTTGATGAGATAATTGGTTGGGTATGGGGCCACTAGCTTAATTCACTGATTCTATATCTAGATCCAATAATATTAAGGTTACAACCTTCTTAGAAAATGGGAAATGGAATGTAAATAAAATCAGACAAATTGCTCCAGCTCAGTTGATTCCTACAATTCTTAATCACCAGTTCAACTATAATGCAACAAAGTCAGATAGAGTTATTTGGAAGTTTAATAATGATGGTAACTTCACTTGTTCTTTAGCTTGGAACTTGATCAGACAGAGAAGGGAAAGAGTTGTTATTAACTCGCGCACTTGGCATAGACTCATTCCTTTTAAATGTTCTTTCTTGGTATGGAGAACTTTAAGGGGTAAACTTATTACAAATGAGAAACTCACCTTCTTTGGCCAGAAACTTGCTAATTGTTGTTGTTGTTTTCAACTTGGTTTAGACACTACTGAGCATGTTTTTGCTTCTGGTAACTTTGCCAGACATATTTGGGAATTCTTTGCTAGTTCTCTTGGTTTTAGTAGGTATTACATTCAGCTTAGAAATATCATTATGCAATGGTGGTCTCACAAAGGAAAAAACGGTGCTCATAATTTGATTCTTCAGTCCACATCAATTTTTACGTGTTGGAATCTTTGGAAGAACAGGTGTGCTAGCAAGTATGGAGGCAAGTCTTCTAATATTTCTAGAGTGAAATATTTTGTGTATAAAGATACATTCAATCTACTAATGACTGCGTATCCATACATCAATTGGCCTTCGAATTGGAATGATTTTATTAACATGTGGAGGGATGCTCACAAGAAATTAGAGTGATATAAGTTTGTTGGGAAACTCCCATCTCTGATTATATCAAGATCTACACTGATGGTAGTGTGCTAGTTAATACATGTAATATGAGTGAAGAGGTATCTGTAGAAACCACAAGGGTGAGTTATTGTTTTCATTCTCAGCACCTGTGGGATAGGGCTTAACCAACCAAGCTAAACTCGAGGCTGCCTTGTTTGACTTAAACTGGTGCCTACAATTAGGATTTCAAAACGTTATCTTGGAAATGGATTCTGATCTAGCTACCAAATGGATTTCGCAACAAATTCAACATCCTTGGTACACTAACCATCTTATTTATAGATTATATAATATTATTAATTCTTTCCAGTTTTTTAGCTGCACACACATCTACAGGGAAGCAAACTTTGTTGTTGATGTCTTGGCTAAACATGGTCATACTATCTCAGTTCCTAAGTTAATTTTCAGCATCCTTCAATTTCCCAAGGAGGCTAGAGGTTATTATGTTATGAGTAAGTCTAGTGTTGCCAACCTCAGAAGGAAAAAACTTAAAAAGGTTAAAAAACCATCTTGATTGATGATTTTACATTGGTTTTTCAGCTTGTGAAGACACTCTTTGAAGTAATTGAGCCTGTAGCTATTCCCATTCTTCTCCAGAGTATCTCTAGTTTTTTGTCATAGCTTGTTAGAAGATCTAGGAAGGCATTGGATTAATTTATAAAGGGAAAGTCTCCCTTATTTATGACTTACCTAGTAATTTTGTATTGAGAGGAGTCCTCTTATAGTACGTAGATGCTAGGTTGATTTCTTTGTTAGTATTGGGGATGAGTTGGACGACCTTAGAGGGTCGGCCAACTTATGAACCACCATAAGCTGGAGGTAAGGTTTATATCCCCTCCATTGTACCTTTATTTATTTTTAATTTATAATAAAGCTTGGGAGTATTGCTCCACCTCTGACCGTCCAAAGGAGTGGGGACCCTTTGGCAATGTTTGTGTCCTATAAAAGAAAAAGGGGTGCTCCAAGGCAAAATAGATTTTACGCTCTTTAAGGAAGACAAGGGGTGGATGAGGTGCCTGATGTCGTCACTAGTATGTTAAAGGTTTTTGATTTTGATGTGTATGCATTGATAGACCCAGGTTCCGCTCTTTCTTTCATTACTCATTTTGTTGCCAAAAAGCTTCATGTTAGTCTCAAATTATTGTGTGAAGCTTATGAAGTGTCTACCCCCGTTGGTGAGTCCATTGTTGCTGAAAGAGTCTATAGAAATTGTCCCGTGTTTATATTGCATAAAAACTTGCCTTGTGATTTTGTTGAGTTAGATATGGTGGATTTTGATGTCATTCTTGGGATGGATTGGTTGTATGCATATTATGCTTCTATTGATTGTAGGACTCGTAGGGTTAAATTCTGATTCCCTAATGAGCCCATCCTTGAGTGAGAGAGTCGTGATGTGATGGTCAAAGATAGATTCATTTCTCGTCTTAAAGCCCAAAAGTTAATTTCTAATGGGTTGTGGCTATTATCTTGTGAGGGTTAGGGATGTTGAGTCCAAAGTCCTTCCTATTACGTCGGCTTTGATGGTTAATGAGTTTCTTGATTTCCTTTCCGTGAGCTTCCCGGAGTTCCTCCCGAAAGGGAAATAGACTTTACTATAGAGATCCTTATCGATACTCAACTCATTTCTATTCCCCCTTACCATATGGCCCCGGCAGAGTTGAAGGATCAATTGACCGATTTGTTGGAAAAAGTTTTCATAAGGCCTAGTAAGTCACCTTGGGGTGTACTATTATTTGTGAAGAAAAAGGATGGTTCTCTTAATAGGCATTGATTACCGGCAACTTAATAGAGTCACTATACAGAAAGTACCCTATAGCAAGTATTGGTGACCTTTTTGATCAATATCAAGGGGCTAGTCATTTTTCCAAGATTGATCTTAGGTCTGGTATTACCAAGTGAAAGTGAGTGAGTGTGATATTCCCAAGACACCTTTTCGAACAAGGTATGGACACTTTGAGTTTGTGGTTATGTCCTTTGGGCTGACTAATGCACCGACTATATTTATGGATCTCATGAATAGAATCTTTAAACCCTACCTTGACTTGTTTGTGGTGGTTTTCATTGATGATATCTTGATTTATTCCAATAGTGAGGAGGAGCATGTAAGTCACTTGAGGATGGTGTTGCAAATCTTGAGGGATGAGAGGTTGTACGCTAAATATGAAAAATGTGAGTTTTGGTTGAAAGAGGTTGCTTTTCTAAGACATGTGGTGTCGGGTGATGGCACTAAGGTGGATCCTAAGAAGACATAGGTGATGAGAAATTGACCTATACCTTTGACTCCATCGGATATTAGAAGTTTCTTGGGTTTGGAAGGTTATTACCTGAGGTTTGTGAATGGCTTCTATTCTATTGCTTCTCCTATGCCTAAGTTGACACAATAGAGGCAAAATTCATGTGGACCAATGAATGTGAGAAGAGTTTCCAAACTTTGAAAGATAAGCTTGTCTCTGCTCCTATCTTGTCTCTACCAGAAGGGTTGGAAGGATTTGTGGTGTCTTGTGATGCCTCAAGAATTAGTTTAGGGTGTGTTTTGATGCAAACTGGTAAGGCGATCGCATATGCCTCTAGACAACTTAAGGTTCATGAGAAGTATTATCCCACCCATGAATCCTGAATTGGCGCTCATGGTATTTGCTTGAAAATTTGGTATCACGACTTGTATGGGGTTCATGTTGATGCCTTTACCGACCACAAGAGTCTGCAATATGTATTCACCCAAAAAGATCTTAACTTGAGACAAAGAAGGTGTTTAGAGCTCCTTAAAGATTATGATATGAGTGTGCATTATCACCACGACAAGGCTAATTTTGTGGCTGATGCTCTAAGTATGGTGTCTATGGTAGTCTAGCTCATGTTGATGATGATGGGAAAGAGGTGGCTGGAGAGGTTCACTGGTTGGCTAGACTGTGGGTTAGGTTGGATGAAGTTGACAATGGTGGGATAGTGATTGTTGATAGTTCTAAATCTTCCTTGATTGAAAAGCTAAAGGAAAACAAGATCTTGACCTCGCCTTGCGAGAGTTGGAGGCCTTGGTGAGAGATGTTAAAGTTGAGGTTTTCTCCCAAGGGGGAGATGGTGCCCTTAGGTATCAAGGTAGATTGTGTGTGCCAAATGTGGATGACTTGAGAGAATTGATCTTGAAGGAGGCTCATAATTCATCCTATTCCATTTACCCCGATTCTACAAAGATGTAGAGAGACTTGAGGGAGGTGTATTGGTAGGGTGGTGTGAAGATGGACATTGCAAAGTTAATTAGATGTCATAATTGCCAACAAGTAAAAGCCAAATATCAAAGGTCAGATGGCCTAGCCCAAGATATAGAGATTCCTAATTGGAAGTGGCAGGAGATCAACATGGATTTTGTGGTTGGGTTGCCTAAGAGTAGGAAACATTTTGACTCTATTTGGGTTGTTGTGGATAGAATGAAAAATTTGGATCACATCTTACCGGTCGAAACCACGTATGGTGCCGAAGATTATGCCAAGTTGTATATACATGAGTTGGTTAGATTGCATGGGGTGTCCTTGTCTATCATTTTGAATCCTGGTGCTCAATTCACTTCTCACTTTTGGAGGTCTTTCCAAAGAGGTCTTGGTACCAAGGTTAAGCTTAGCACGGCTTTTCATCCTCAAACGGATGGTCAAGCTAAGAGGACTATCCAAACTCTTGAGGATATGCTTAGATCTTATGTTTTGAAGTTTAAGGATAGTTGGAATGAACATCTTCCACTCATTGAGTTTGCTTACAATAATAGCTAGCACTCAAGTATTGGTATGGCTCCCTTTGAAGTTCTTTATTGTAGGCATTATAGATCCCCAGTTGGGTGGTTTGAAGTGGGGGAAATGGATTTACTAGGTCCAAACTTAGTCATGGAGCTTTAGAGAAGATGAGGTTGATATGGGAGAGATTGAAAACATCCCAAAGTAGACAAATGTCCTACATCGATGTGAGGAAGAGAGATCTTGAGTTTAAGGTCGGTGATTGGGTTTACTTGAAAGTCTCACCCATGAAGAGTGTGGTCTGGTTTGAGAAGAAGGGGAAATTAAGCCCAAGGTTTGTGGGTCCTTATAGTGTTTTGAGGAGAGTGGGTAAGGTTGCATATGAGTTGGAGTTGCCTATGGAGATGAACATGGTTCATCTAGTCTTCCATATGTCCATGTTGAGAAAGTGTGTGGGTGAGCCAAGTGCTATATTTCCCTTGGATGTTTTAGGTGTTGTAGAAGATAATTTGACTTATGAGGAGGTCCCGGTGGAGATTTTGGATAGACAAGTGAAGAGGCTAAGAAACAACAATGTAGCTTCCGTCAAAGTCCTTTGGAGGAACCAACAAGTTGAAAGTGCCACATGGGAAGTCGACACAAACATGAGAAAGAGATAGCCGTATCTCTTCCACTCTACTCAAGCCGAAGGTACTAATTTAAGTCCCTTATATGATTTCAAGTCTTAAGTTTCAGCCCTCATGTTATTTTGCATGTATCCATATTTTGTGATGACAAGTTTATGGTGATTTTGACATTCATATTAAGATTTTTTTGAAACAACCCCAAAAATGTGCCTCGAAATACCCAAAATTTTAAATCCCATATATCTCAAATTTCGTGCGCGATATCGAAAATCCAACCTCATATTCTTGTTTATGGGGTCAAAATTAGGGGGTAAAGGGTCTAAACCCGATTTTACTATAATCGAATCACAATTTCAATTTTCTTAAATTTTTATTTCCAGAACCAATTCGCAACAGGGTCGCGATGTGCAGCTGTCGCAGACCAGTGTAACTTTTTCTTTCGCAATAGGTCCGCATTGTGAACCGCTGACCTGTGTATTTTGTTGCCAGTGATTTTATCTTGATCCAAGGCTTTTGGGTCTTAGTCCTAAGTATTCCCAAACGTACTTTTACCTATACCTAGCCATATTTCACCCTCTTATTATCATAAACATTCCCCAATAATCACTCAAACACTTAGCCATATTTTCATTCTCAAATTCAAGTCCCAAACTCTCATCCTAAAGATTTTCCTTCAAGGTTTTTCTTCAAGCTTCAAGCCTCCATCTCCAATCTTCACCAAGTTCATCTCCAAGCTAAGGTATGTGGATTATATTCATGGGCTCCTTTCACCGATGATATCCAAGCCTCTTTTTACTCAAATAGCATGATTTAAAGTTGATTTAAAAATGAGTCTTGCTTACTATGAAATTCACTGCACACTATGTTAAAGCTATATAAAGTTGAGACTTTTGTGTTATGTTTTGAGCTATAAATCTTTGATCTACTATTAGATTTGACGAAGGATTGTGATGTATATTGCTTGAGGGTGTTGAAAGGTGTTGATTGATTGTTTTGTAATGGATCTTCTTGCATGATTTCATCTCTATATTTTATGGTTTTATACTAGCATTACACATCCTCTAAGTGTTTGATAATATGTCCGGATGTGGTTTCTTGAGGAGTTGAAGGTCCAAAGCATGAGATATGATATGAATAACTATATGATGATGAAATGAGCTTAGGTATATGATATACTCTATATAAAGTGTTGCATTAAACCATACCAGATCCAGGGGGATAAGAGCCCAGGTAACCGAGGTGGGGTTTTGTACTCATCAACCATGTGAGGGGTTTGTACTTCACCATCGTGGTGATAATGTGTGATTATTATCATCAACCATGTGAGGGGTTTGTACCACACCACCAGGGTGATGGGGTGAAACCATCATCAACCACCAAGGGGTTTGTACCTTGAAAATCTAACTTGGTCTCTTCTAGACATATGATATTCTATATGAGCATGAGTTACTTAACCATGTTTTACTTATGCATTGATGATACATGCCATTCTTTTATATTACTCTTATTGTTTATTGTTATGCATTTTGATTATGATGCTTATCTCTTGTTGCATTGCATCCTACATACTTAGTACATTCAAACGTACTAATGTTTACGCTTGCCTACATGATATCACCATGTAGGGATCGAAGCCCAAGTTGATCATCCAAATCCTCCACGTGGCTAGTTCAGTACTACTCAAACTAGTTGGTGAGTCCTCCACTTTGGGGACCTTCATATATGTTTCTCTTATTATGTATTGAGACACTCTTCCTTATTTTCTATCTTGACTATGAGGGTGAGCTCGGTTTTTTTGTCTTGGCCCCCGCTTTTATGTATGTAGTAGAGGTGTTGTTGGATATGCTATGTATCTATGATATGATCCTTGGCTCTTTTGTCTCTTGATTATGATGTTATGCAAGCTTTTCCCCTTAGTCCCTTGCCCTTGTTTTCTAAACGGTTGCATATTACTTAAGTATTAATCTCCCCCCTAGTCCCAATTCCCCTTGTTTATATCTCTTATGTTGTTTTATATTTTCTTCACGACCAAGGATGTGTAATGATATGCTATAAGGCTTGTTTAGGGTTCCTCCGGGTTCCCCATTCACAAGTCACGTCTAGGCCCTAGGCTTTGGTCATGAAATGTTTTCAAATGATGTTTAAGTGCAATTGTTGCATTCATGTCGGGCTGAAATCTTCATGATTACTTCTCTCTTGCATGTTTCTTTGATATTCGATGACGAATCTTCCCAAATGGGAGATATTGAAACACCCAAAATGTGCTTCAGAAATGCCCATAATCGTAAATTCTATATATCTCAAAATTCGTACGTAATATCGATAATCCAACTTCGTATTCTTGATCAGGAGGCAAAATTAAGTAGGGAAAGGTTATAACCCAGATTTTAGAGGACTCATAGCGAAAAATAAATTAAGCTAATGTTCGTAAAAAAGTGTCTGACTGCGGCCAGGAAGCAATACACCTAGGGCATGGCTCAGTGTCAATTTTGTCTTTGCGTTGGGTCTCCGTCACAGACCAGATGCGCATTAGAGTTAATTTTTTCTTAATTTTTCGGTGTCAACCATGGGTATTAGGGTTAGCCCCATGTCCACTTATGCGTGAGAACACCCATACATAGCAATTTTTCAACTCTATATCACTCAAAACACTCACGAAAACCTCTCCATGACTTAACCAAATATCTCATTCAAATTTCAAGGATTTTAAACTTAACTTTGGAAATCAAGGATGGAACTCAAGGATTCACTTCAAGCTCTACGTTTCCTTCAAGCTCATCTCAAGAAAACCCAAGTTTAAGGTATTTGGGTTTCATCCATTGGGTCCTTTCATCCATAGAGCCTAATCCTCTTCTTTTATAAAAATTGCATGTTTTCAAGATGTATCATCTATGAGTATCTCTTATTATGGATTATGATTATAAATGATGTTTGGGTTTTATGAAATGTTGATTGATTATGTATGTCTATCTATTTTAAGCTTATACCATAGGTTGGTTTTGTCTATTGAGACTATGCATATTTTGAGCTATAAAACTATGATATATTATGAGATTTGATGATGGATTTCCAGGTACCCTACATGAGGGTTTTAATATATGTTGATGGGTTGATCTGCATTGAGTTTTCTCATATTATTTCACTCTTGGATTGCATGATTTTGAACAAGCATTATGAACCCACCCAGTGTTTGATAAATTGTCATGATAAGGATTCTCATGCTATTGATGATCTATTACATGATTTATAAGTCAAGTGACTATATGATGATTATCAGCTTGTATGTATGTATTGAATTTATGAAAAGTATCTATAATGTTCAAGTAGACCCATCTTGTTGAGGAGGTGACATGCCTCAATCACCTTGTTGAGGGGGTGACCTGCCTCAATCACCTTGTTGAGGGGGTGACATGCCTCAATCACCTTGTTGAGGGGGTGACATGCCTCAATCAACTTGTTAAGGGGGTGACATGCCTCAATCACCTTGTTGAGGGGGTGGCAAGCCTCAATCACCTTACAAGGGGGTTACATTCCTTGTATTCCAACTAGTGGCTCGCTTGGTCTATGTCGGTAAAGTTCTCTTCCCACACATGTGATATGTACTATGCAAGTTGTATGACTTACAAATATGTTTTACTTCAAGCATTGATCATGCATGCCATATTGATACCATACCTATCCATTGCTTATGATCATGCATTTTGACTATATTGGCTCATGTCATTTTGCTTTGCACCCTACATATATAGTACATTCAAACATACTAACGTATACTCCATGCCTATATGATATTACCATGTAGGGACCTGAGCACCTTTGGATCATCCTCCACGTGGCTAGTTCGGTACTTCAGAAGATAAGCTTTAGTGAGTCCTCAAGTCTGAGGAAACTAGCTATGCTACTCTTGCTATTTGATATCTCTTTTTGTTGAACACTTGTTACTATGAGGGTGAGCCGGGAAAGTGTCTTGCCCCCCGCTCCATTCTATGTTAGAGGTGTTGTTGGATATTTGATGTACTTATGCTATAAGCTTGACTCTTTTGCTTTTATAAATATCGATACTTCCCTTAGTCCCGATTCCCTTATTTACATCTCTTGTATTATTTATTTTGTTTCCGCGACAAAGGATGTGTGAATAATATGCTAAGAGGCTTGCTTGGGGTCCTTTCAGGTTCCCATTCACCGTGTCATGTCTAGTCCCTAGGCTTGGGTCGTGACAGGTAGTGGGTGGTGGTGATGGCAGTGGCAATTAGTTTTGAGTGGAGGTCAAAGAAGGAAGTTTCCCCTGAGAAAGAACCTATGGTGGTGATGGAGAGGTGGCATTGGAGTCGGTATTTGAGTATAAAAAAGGAGCAACCATTGTTCATTTCTTGGTTTCTTGAGAAAAAAATGTGTTTATATTTTGTAAATAATGACTTGATTTGGGCATAAGGATGAGGTTTTAAATGGCGGTCTTGGGAGTATGAGAGGTTGCCAAGAAATGATTGAGAGGACATGTCTGACACTACAACCAGCGCGATGCTTTAGATCCTGAGAGAAGGTGATCATTGGACGTCTTGAGTAAGAAAACTTCTTGCCAACAGTTGGACTAAGAATGAGGGACCAGGTTCATGAAAGGAGATATATAGATCTTCACTTAAGGTAGGTATACATATAACAATGGAGATAGTAGGACAAGGGCATACCTAATGGTTGACTTCTGAGAATCAGTTTTCCCTTATCTCAATGTGATGCTCGGATTGGAAAATAAGGGTAATATCAACAGTTCCCAGTGAAGGAGTCCAAGTGTTATTTCCTAGTTTAGGTGCCTGTGCAACAGAGACAAAGTCAGTAATTCTATACAATACTTAGAATTCAAGTTGAGAATGGGAGAGAGATAGAGGCTTAGGAACCCCTGATCAAACCTAAATGAAGTCGATTAAGCTCAAAATATTTTCGACTTAAGGCCTTGGTGACAATGTCATCCACTTGGTCCTCAGTATTACGAAAAACCATTTCAATAAACCACTTTTCTACATTGTCCTATAAGAAGTTATGTCAGACATTAACATGCTTGTACGCTTATGATAAACCGGGTTCTTGGCTATAGTTATAGCACTGGTGTTATCGTACCTGATGGGAATACAGTCAACTTTCACTCTAAAATCCAAAAGTTGTTGCTTTATCCAGAGAAGTTGAGACACAACAAGAAGCAGCAGTGATGTATTCAGCTTCAACAATTGATAGGGAGACTGAGTTTTGTTTATTTAAGCCCAGGAGACTAGGCATGGTCCCAAGAACTGTGCCATTCCTGAGGTGCTCTTTCGATCAACCAGGTATCCTCCATAGTAAGCATTGCAAATCTAACCAGTTCAAATGAGGAACTAGTAGGATATGAAAGGACCAGGTTCATTATTCATTTGAGATATCACAGGATTCGTTTCATAGCCTTGAGATGAGATTCCTTGGGATTTGACTGAAACCGGGCACACATGCAAACACTGAACACTATATCTAGTCTCACAATAGATCCTAGATTCATAATAGATCCTAGATTCATAGCTCAAAACATGCTAAAACAACCATACTTTCATGAAACCCCAACATATTGTGCAGTGAAATTTATAATAAGTAAGACCCATGAGTAAATTAACTTTAAATCATGCAATTTTAGGTAAAAGAAAGATTGGGCATCATGGTGAAAGGAACCCATGAAAGAAACCCACATACCTTGACTTTGGAAAATCCTTTAAGAAGATTGGAGATGGAGACTTGAAGCTTGAATGAGAACATTAAGATCTGGATGAGTTTTGGGACTTGAAATTTGGAGATGAAATATTGTCTAAGTGTTTGAGAGAGTATTTTACGAATGTCTTGGATGATATGAGGGTGAAATAAGGCTAAGTATAAGAATTTTCATGAATAGGAAGGCTTAGGCCAAAGACGCAAAAGCCTCGGACGGACAAGAAAACTGTGTTAAAATTACACAGGGGCGAGCCCAAGGCGCCTCGCGCCATGGGCGCGAACCCTCTCTCAAAAGTGAAATTTTGGGAAATTGAAATTCCAATTCCTTTGCTCTAAAATCGGGCTTAGACCCATTTCCCACTCAATTTTGCCCCCTGAACAAGTATATGAAGTCGGATTTCAATATCATGCACGAATTTTGAGATATATGGAAATTACAATTTCAGACACTTTCGAGGCACATTTTTGGGTACTTTTGGGGTCGTTTTCATAGGACTTGAAATCACATAAAGGACTTAGAATTAGCACCTTAGGCTTGAGTAGAATGAAAAAGATAGGGATATCGCTTTTGCATATCTGCTTCGGCCTCCCATGTAGCACTTTGGACCTGTAGATTCCTCCAAACGACCTTAACGGAAGCAACATCCTTGTTCCTTAGCCTCTTCACTTGCCTATCCATGATCTCCATTGGAACTTCTTAATAGGTCAATTTCTCTTCATCTATACCCATAACATCCGATGGAATAATAGCATTCGGATCACCTACACACTTCCTCAACATAGACACATGAAACACCGGATTAACTAAATCCATTTCACTAGGCAACTCCAACTCATAAGCCACCTTACCAATCCTCCTCGTCACCTTATAAGGACCCACAAATCTTGGACATAATTTACCCTTCTTACCAAAACGAACCACACCCTTCATGGGTGATACCTTCAAATAGACCGAATCACCAAACTTGAAATCAGGCTCCCTTCTCCTCACATTGGCATAGGATTTTTGATGACTTTGGGTTGTTTCCAACCTTTCTCTAATTAACCTTTCCCTCTCCATAGCGTCTATAACTAGATTCGGACACAACAAAGCCATTTCTCCCACTTCAAACTACCCAACCAGTGATCTACAATGTCTACCATAGAGAGCCTCAAAAGGAGCCATACCAATGCTCGAATGATAGCTATTGTTATAAGCAAACGTAATCAATGGAAGATGATTATCCCAACTACTCTTTAACTCCAAAATACAAGCCCTAAGCATATCCTCAAGAGTTTGAATAGTTCTTTCGTCTTGGCCATCCATTTGAGGGTGAAAGGTTGTACTAAGCTTTACCTTGGTCCCAAGACCTCTTTGGAAGAACCTCCAAAAGTATGAAGTGAATTGAGCACCACGATCCGATATAATAGACAACGGCACCCCATCCAATCTCACCAACTCATGAATGTACAATTTAGCATAGTCTTCAGCCATATAAGTGGTCTTAACTGATAAGAAATGAGCCGACATAGTCACCCTATCAGCCACAACCCAAATAGAAGCAAACCCTTTCTAGTCTTAGGCAACCCAACAATATGAATCTCTTCCCACTTCCAAGTAGGAATCTCTATGTCTTGTGCTAGGCCACTCGTCCTTTGGTGCTCGGCTTTGACTTGTTGGCAACTATGACAACCAGATACAAGTTTGGCAATGTCCCTCTTCATACCTCCCTGCCAATAAACCTCTCTCAAATCTCTATACATCTTAGCAGAACTGGGGTGAATATTATAAGAAGAACCACGAGCCTCATCAAGAATCTTTTCTCTCAAGCTATCAACACAAGGCACACATAACCTACCTTGATACCTAAGGGAACCATCTCCTTCTTAGGAGAAAACCTCCACCTTACCATATTTTACCAATGCCTTCAATTCTAAAAAAGCAGGGTCAAGATCCTTCTTTGCTTTTACCTCATCAACCAAGGAAGATTTTAAACCATCAACAACCACAAAGTCACCATTATCAACCTCTTCCAACCTAACCCTCAATCTAGCCGACCGATAGACCTCCCTAGCCACCTCTTTTCCCCCACCATCAACATGTGCTAGGCTACCCATATACACCCTACTCAAAGCATCTGCCACCACATTAGCCTTACCACGGTGATAATGCACACTCATATCATAGTCCTTAAGAAGCTCTAGCCACTTCTTTGTCTCAGGTTGTGATCTTTTTAGTGAACACATATTGGAGACTCTTATGATAGGTGAACACATCACCATGCACACCATATAAATAATGAAGCAAAATTTTCAAGATCATGAGTAGGATAATTCTTTTCATGAGTCGCCTAGAAGCATAGGCTATCACCTTACCATTTTGCATCAACACACAACCCAAACCAACCCTTGAAGCATCACAATATACAACAAACCCTTCTAGCCCTTTCGGTAGTGACAATATAGGAGTGGACAGAAGCTAATCTTTCAATGTTTGGAAGCTCTTTTTACACTCATCGGTCCACACAAATTTATCTCTCTTTTGAGCCAACTTGGTCATAGGAGAAGCAATAAAAGAGAACCCATTCACAAACCTCCGACAATAACCCGCAAAACCCAACAAGCTCCTAATATCTGATAGGGTCACGGTCTATGCCAATTTCTAATCACATTCGTCTTTTTAGGGTCCACCTTAATACCATCCCCCGACACCATATGACCTAGAAAGGCAACCTCCTTTAACCAAAATTCACATTTTTCATAGTTGGCATACAACTTCTCTTCCTTCAATCTTTGTAGCACTATCCTCAAATGACCCATATGCTCATCCTCACTATGTGAATAGATCAAAATATCATCAATGAAAACTACAACAAATGAATCAAGGTAGGGCTTAAAGTACATGCATAAAATCCATGAAGATGACCGATGCATTGGTCAATCGAAATGACATAACTACAAATTGATAATGCGCATACCTAGTCCGGAAAGTCGTCTCGGGAATGTCACACTTCCTCACCTTTACTTAATGGTACCTGGATCGAAGATCAATCTTAGAGAAGTTACTAGCACCTTAAAGTTGGTCAAACAAATCACCAATCCTTGGAAGAGGATACTTATTCTTTATGGTAACCCTATTAAGTTGCTGGTAGTCAATACACATTCTAAGTGACCCATCTTTCCTCTTCACAAATAACACTGGTGCACCCCAAGGTGATTGGCTAGGCCTAATAGAACCCTTCTCCAATAAGTCCCTCAATTACTCCTTCAACTCCTTAAACTTTGTCGGGTCCATACAGTAAGGAGGAATAGACATGGGTTGAGTATCAGGAAGGAGGTCTATTCCAAAGGGTTTAGTATTGGGAAGGAGGTCTATTCCGAAGTCTATTTCCCTTTCGGGAGGAACACCGGGAAGGTCACTTAGGAAGACATTTAGGAACTCATTTACCGCTGGTACCGACTAAGTAGGAAGGGCCTTGGACTCCACATCTCTAACCCTCACAAGATGATAAAGACACCCCTTAGAGATCAACTTATGGGCTTTAATGCAAGAGATGACTCTACCCTTAACCACCATGTCATCACTTTCCCACTCAAGAACGGGTTCATTTGGGAATTGGAACTTGACCCTATGGGTTCTATAATCGATAGAGACATAGTAAGCATGCAACCAATTCATCCCAAGAATGACATCAAAATTCACCATTTCTAACTCAACAAGATTACAAGGAAACAATTTATGCAAAATACAAACGGGCAATTTTTATGGACTGTACTAGCAACAGTAGATGCACCAACGAAAGTAGACACCTCATATGGCTCACACAATAATTTGGGCTCAACATGAAAATTCTTGGCAATAAGAGGAGTAACAAAAGATAGAGTGTCACTCGGATAAATCAATGCATATACATCAAAATCAAAGACTTTTAACATTCTAGTGATGACATCGGGAACCTCTTCAACCCCTTGACTCCCTTGGAGTGCATAGAACCAATTATGCCTTGGGGCACCACCTTGTTGACCACCCCTCCCCAAAGGAACCGCATTAGCACCTCGGCCTTGAGGACGAACATCCTTATCCTTGTTCCAAGTACGAGGGAAATCCATCATCTTATGCCCCATTTCCCCACAACTATAACAAGAATCGGTGTACCTCAAGCATGGGCCACCATGACCCTTACCATAGTTTGAACACATAACATTTAGTACCATACCACCATTACCTTGGGCCTTTAGGTAGTCATTGGCAAGCCTCCCATTAGTAGTATTGAAAGACCCTAGTCCTTGATGGAACCGGCCAACTTTAGGACCTTGGAGCCTTCCTTCAAGACAGTCCCTCTTGGCCTCATTCCCCCTTCTCTTTCTCATCTTCTCTCCCCCCTATTTGTTCGGCATAAGTCATCAAGCGAGACAAATCTACGTCACCAATCAACATAGTGGGCCAACACTCCTTACTCACCGAGTCGAATACACCCATCACGACCTTGTTCATTCTAGACCTTGGATCGGCAACCAAGTGTGGAGCATATTTTGAGAGTTGATTGAACTTGAGGAAATACTCCCTCACACTCATAGATCCTTGCTTTAAATTCATAAACTCCACCATTTTGGCCTCTCTAAGCTCAAGAGCAAAGAACCAATTGAGGAAAGCTACCTTAAACTCCTCCTATAGAACCATATTGTTATTTACCTTCTCCTTCTTCCATTGAGTGTACCATATTTGGGCCACCCCCTTGAGTTGGTAAGCCGCCAACTCCGCCTTTTCCTCCGACCTCACACCCATAATGGACAACACCCTGTATACCTCATTAATAAATTCTTGAGGGCCCTCATTCACCTTAGATCCATTGAACTCCGACGGGTTCATCCTCGTGAAGTCCCTCACCTGAGATGCCGGAGTAGGAGCGTGAGGGGATTGGGCCCCTTGGTTGGCTTGATTAGCCATAACTTGAGCTAGCAAAGTGAGAGCATCCCGGAGCTCACCATGATCCGGTTGTTCCTCGGGAGTACGGGCTCTTCTTTCTCTTGTATTAGGCATAATCTAGCATAGCAAAGAACAATCATTAGGGGGAAAACCTTACCTTAACTTCTATAGCATGACAAAAAGTGTAAGAAGAAGGGAAACATTTACTAAAACATCTCATAGCCTCTTACTCATAGTTTTGGTACACAACATAACCATGAATAGGACTCTAACCAATGCAATGTGTTGGATGTCGAGGACCATTAACAACCCAGTGCTCATATACCAAGTTTATCACTACCCAAGCCTAGGGCCTAGACATGACACGGCGAATGGGGAACACAAAGGGACCCCAAACAAGCCTCTTTACATATCATTACACATCCTTGGTTGTGGAAACATTAAAACAACAACAAGAGATAGTAAGAAAAAGGGGACATGGGACTAAGGGGCATCTTTCATTTCATAGAAACATAGTAAGCTCAATAGAGTATAACATTAATACATCATAAGGTTCCAAAAACACCTCTACTACATAAATAGGAGCAGGGGACCAAGACAAGGAACCGGCTCACCCCTCTTAGTAATAAGCATACATCAAAGAAAAGAGTCTGAATACATAGCATAGGAACAAAGACATTATCACCGAAATGGAGGACTCACCAACACTTGCTTTGAGAGATATCACACTAGACATGTGGAGGAGGAGGAGGAGGATAAAGTAGGGCTCCGGTTCGTACATGGTAACGTCACGTAGGCATAGAGTATGTATTAGTATGTTTGAATGTACTAAGTATGTAGGATGCAATGCAACAAGAGATAAGCATAATAATCAAAATGCATAAGCATAGGCAATGAGTGGCATATAATAATATGGCATGCATGAAAGATTGTTGAAGTAAATCATGCTTAAATAGAACATAATACATATGAAAGGAGAGACCATCATTATAGAATTTATAGTCTATTGAGGTACCAACCCTCCTTTGGTTGGTAGATCGTCTCACCCTACCAACCAAACCCCTCAATTGGTTAGTGGAGCGTCTCACCCTACCACCCGTGGTGATTGAGGTACCAACCCCTCAACGTGGTTATCAAGGTACAAACCCCTCGACATGGTTATCAATTTATAAACCCCTTGACATGGTTCAAGGTACAAAACCTTCGACATGGTTACCCGGGCTCATAACCCCCCGAGTGGGGCATGGTCAATTCCCAACATGATATAGGAGAATATCATATGCATACATTCCTTTCACCACCATAAAGTCATTCAACTCATAAGACATGCATTGGACCTTCAATAACTCAAGAAATCATAACCGTACATTTTATCAAACACTTGGTGGGTGTGTAGTGCTAGTGTAAAACCATGCAATTTAGGGATGAAATCATGCAAGAAAATTCAATGTAAAATAATCCATCGATACTTGGTAACACGCTCAAGCAATATACATCAAAACCCTTCATCAAATCCCATAATATATATTAGATTCGTATCTCAAAATATGCTAAAATAATCACAATTTCATGAAACCCCAACATAGTTCAAGTCTAATTCATAATAAGTAACACCCATAAGTAAATCAACTTGAAATCATGCAATTTAGGTAAAAAGGAAGCTTGGGGTTCTTTCGTGAAAGGAACCCATGAACGAAACCTACATACCTTAGCTTTGGAGAATTTCTTGATAAAGATTTGGATGGAGACTTGAAGCTTGGATGAATTCTTTAAATTCCGAAAGAGATTTGGACACCTGAAGTTTGAGAGAAATGTTAGTCCAAGGGTTTGAGAGAGTATTGGGGAATATTTTGGATGACATGAGGGTGAAATATGGCTAAGTGAAGGTATTTTCATATATAGGAAGATTAGTCCTAAGACCCAAAATCCTTGGACCGATTCAACAAAACTGGGAAAAAAATAACACTGGTTTGTGCCCCAGTCGCATCACGCCAAGTACGCAGATCAACATTGGATAAGAAATTTTTAGGAATTTAAAATTGAGATTCGTTTGCTCTAAATCGGTATTAGACCCATGTCCCACTCAATTTGGCCCCCCGATCAAGAATATGAAATCGGACTTTTGATATCACGCACAGATTTTGAGACATATAAAAATTATGATTTTGTGCACTTCCAAGGCACATTTTCGGGCACTTATTGGGGTCGTTTCAAAGATCATCAGATTGCAGTTCAACTTCTTTTGCAGCATTTTAATAGACACATTGAACACATCGAACGTTTCATCCCTGGATCTCAGAAAAAATGTCCATGTGAATCTCGAATAGTCATCCACAATTATGAAAACATACCTATTACTTCCATGAATTTGCACTCATATTAGGCCACAAAGGTCCAAGTGAACCAGTCTAGGGGTCTGTGAGTACTCATTAGATCTACTGGTTGAAAGCTGCTTCTAACGTGTTTACCTTGAATAAATGCACCACAAGCTTGATTCTCATTAACCTTGCCTTTAGGTAGGCCCAAAACTAATTCCTTGGATATCAGTTTGTTGATTGTTGAGAAGCTAGCATGACCCAGTCTTTTATGTCACGGGATGGATTCATTGCTTATGGCACTAATGCATTTCAGCACAAGTTTTTATAGGCCACTAATATCAACCTTATACATATTCTTATGTCTTTTATCCTGAGTATGAGCCTCTTAGATGATGAATTAGTCACTCCATACTTAGAGGCAGTAATGAGCACATTATTTTCTTTGTCGCACATTTGAGAGACACTCAGCTAGTTGTGCTTCAGTCCCTTCACATAGTACACATTGTCAATACATTGGGACGCTAATGGTCCCACTTTTCTAATTCCTTTGTTCTCCCCTTTTTTTCCATTTCTAAAGCCTACAATTCCACCTTGTAAATCATTTAGTAGAAGAAAGATGCATTTGTCGCCTATCATGTGTCTAGAGCATGCAATGTCTAAGTACCACTGCTTCCACTTTCCTTCTACTGGTTCTTGCATAGATTAACAAGGGTTCAATTTGGGTACATAGATCCACCTCGATCCCTTTTGATTGTATAAATGATGAATAAGATCCCTTTTGGCCCAATTAGGTAGTTCCCTATTTCCCTTCCTAGTCATTAAAGTACTAGATAGGTCCCTTTTTTCCTTCCTAGACCTTATAACTCTTTTTCCAGAGGTCTTATTTAAATAAGATAAGCTACTTTTGAAATACTTTGTACTTTTATTACACCTATCCCTTATATGACCTATCTTACCATAAAAGGTGCATAGGATGCCATGGTCAACCGCACACTCTTTGGGTTTCTTTATTTTGATCCCGATTACATACTTCGTGGTAGAAAAACCTTGCTGCATATCATCAAACATGGCAAAGGACCTGTTTCACTTTATGTTATGCTTTAACTTTGTTTGGTCTGGTCAAGTTCCTTAAGAAGAACTTCGTCTCTATTAGACAAGTTAATTAGCTCAGTCTCTAGCTATTGCCTTCTTTTCCAGGGCCAACTAAACTTGACTCATCATGTTTTTCTCTTTTCTGGAGGACTTGAAGCTGTCAATCTCCATTTGGAGTTTTTGGTTGAATTTTTCAAGATTTACATTCTCAGTTCTCAACTTAGCGCAATCCTCCAGGAGATGTTCCTTAAGTCACAGACAGTCAGATAGGCATCAATTAAGACCTATAATAAGGATTCAAGCTTTTTCTTAGAGTATGTGTGAATTTTAACTTTGACCTATTCAAAGCTTATCTTGGTGTCTAGCAAAACACTGTCTTTGTCATAGGAACCTGCTTCTGCCATTAGTGCCACACTCTCTTCATTACACCTGCCTTGGAATTATATTGTTCAGCGTCGATCACAATCACAACCTTGTCCTTGCTGCTTTCATCATTAAGTTCATCTACAACAACAAGAGCAATGAAGTTATACTTCTCAGGATCCTCAATGGCTATCAAGGATTGGATCTAAGGAGCTTCTCCATCGGATTCTTCACCAGAGTTGTTAACTAAGCCCCTAGGAGCCCTTTGCACTGATAGATCTGCCTCCTGGTTTGTCATCCTCCTATCCTTGCAAACATATAGTTCAGATCTTGGATCCTTAGGATTTTCAGGGATGTTCTTCTTATATTCAAGTGCTCAAAGGGGACATAACTTAATAAAGTGGTCAGGACATCCGCACTTGTGACAGAATTGTTCCATCAGATCCTTCCCAGTTGTTCTTTGAGGGACACTTGTCTATCCTACAGTTCCCTTTCGTAGCACTTGTTGGAACCTCTTAGTGATTAGGGAAATGTTCTCTTCCTCAAAATCCACTTTCTCAGTAGCCTTGAGAACTAGGTTCTTGTCTTTCCTTTTGTTGGTTAGCCCTTTTTCCTGGTTCTTTTTCAGTTCATAAGTTACCAGTGTTCCCATTAACTTTTTGATAGTCATAGTGTCTAGATCCTTGCCTTCAATGAAGGCTTCCACCTTACTTTCCCAGGATTTAGGCAGGACGCTCAACAGCTTCTGGATGGACTTTTCAGTAGGAATTGTTTCCCACAATGAGTAAAGCTCCTATACTATAGCAGTGAATCTGGTTTGCATGTCCTTTGTGGATTCTCCATCATACATTTTGAAGAGTTCATACTATCAGTTGAGATTGTCAATCTTAGCCTTCTTGACCTTGGTAATTCCTGAGCAACTTGAAGGGTGTCCCAAATCGCCTTAGCATTTTGACATGCAGACACTCTATTGTACTCATCAGGAACAATACCACAAAATCAGAATCTTTTTCGCCTTAGCATTGCTTTGGATTACCAACTTGTCTATGACATCCCATTCAGTATGTTCCTTAGGCACACGTGAGTTGGGAGTGGGGCCATCTTTCATTAGGAGTCTTGGTTCATCCAGAAAAACATTCTAGAGATCAGGTCTTTCTCCAATTAAGTGATCAATCATACAATTTTTCCACCATCCATAGTAGTTTCCATTGAATAGTGAATGTCTGGTCTGTGAAGCTCCCCTTGAAAAGTGGGTAGGGTTACCATTTAGCTTTTTGCGCTGTTAAGCCTTATTCGAAAAAACCCACTCTGACACCAATTTAAAAGATGACTACACCTATTCTTCTAGTGAAGCTAGTTCAATAGTAGTACCAGATAAAGAGTAAGAATATAGCAGTAAAGCAAACACGCATCTTATAGTGGAAAAACTCCTTGCTCAAGGTAGAAACAACCACTACCTACACAAATAGGATTTCAACACTCTTATTACTTAAACTCAAGCAATATCAACTTACAAACTCACGCCTCACAACTCACCAAACACTTCACACACACTCACTAAGATTGAGGGTCAAAACTACTCTCAACAACCACTCTCACAAAAAAACAAACTTCTACAATATTTTTCCCTAGATAAAGATTCTAAGAAGATTGCAAAACAACTCGAAAAATAAACAAAAACCTAGCTCTAGATCTTGCTTAAATGCTCCCCTTTTGAGCCCATACTCTTGCGTGAATGCTCTCACTTTTTAGAATTGAAAAAGCTGTGACTTCTATGGTTAAGGATTGTTTATATAGTAAGCCCAAGATTCATTCCATGTAGGAGTCCTATTTTGAATAAAGAGCACAATATTTTCCTTGTAAGAGTCCTATTCCAATGTTGCTACCTTTCCGAGTCCTTTTTTGATTTTGTTTTATTAATTGGCATTCCTTCTCCAACTAGGATTCTGCTTCGTGACTCCTAGTACACCTGGCTGAACCTGGTTCTGTTTGTCATCATCAAAACAGCAAAGTCATACCTGTAAAGGTCGTAACAAATGCGACAAAAGAAGTTTTGTCGGAAAGGAAAGATCTCTGAGACCTAAAATTGTTATCTAGAAGGCAACTTAATTTTGGCATAATTAGACTAAGGCAAAAACTCCAACCTCCAATCCTATTACAATAGGAACTGACACTGCAGCAAAATCATGTACTCCTGGTGAAAGATCCTTAAATGCAATATAAATGTTTTGTAGGATCTTGCTGCGAGAATAATCTGGGTCAGCACACTAGTATGGATTTCTCATCCAAATATTCCTTGACATGAGGGATTTGTTCTTTCCTTTGTGCGCTGCTTGATCCTCATTGAATCTTGCATACAAATCATCAAATTAGCACTAACACTTCTTACTTATTTAGGGTTTTAATCATTTTGGAGATTGTTATCAAAATTCACCTCCCATATTATAAAAAACAAATATAGGTGTAACACAATTAATATTGTTACATTATAATGACCAAATGAACACAAACCAATCCACTTTCTTGTTTTTCATAAATTTGAATCATAAATTTTTGTTTAAATATATATATGTGTGTGTGTGTGTGAGTCCCTCATTGGGATGTTCATAATTAAAGTGTCTTTCTACGTTTAGCTATTAGTTTTTTACTCAAAGTAGCAATAAAATTTATACAAGTATCAATGACATTTATAACAAAGGGTGGACATCCGTTATTCAGCTCGAGATTTTTAAATTTCAAATTCAGTCATTAATAGTTAAACGAAGATGTCATAAATCAATTTTTTTTATTTTGATTCGGTAATTTCGTTAATCAAACATTAGTTAGGTATGGTACTCGATAATGCCGTATTAAAATTAAAGCCGATTGCATTACAAAGTTAATACTATCGCTCTAATTATTTCTATTTTTCTATGTGGAGGCACGATAAAATAGAAACTTGCGTAAGAAGACATTCAGAAAAAGCAAATTGATACAACTAAATGACATGAGTTTCTAGATATCATACTGAACATTGAGTACTGAAGAGAAAATAACCAAATTATGAAATACCAAATTATTGAAACATTTTGATTCGGTACGATAATTTGAATTTTTTGGTAATTTTATTCCTAGTCCTAAATAAAGCTATAATTAAATATGAATTGAAACTAATATGGGTCCCACAATTTTGAAAAAGTTGTACCATAATTAAAATAAAGAGGAACAAAACAAATGTGCTTTTCTTTTATTTTTTCCAAAGATTCCTTTTCTAGAGTAAACACGCCTGTTCACTCTTGGAATTCATGGGATACCATTGGAAGGTTTAATCTTCTTTTGCTTTTTTCCACAAATTCCTTTGTTGGAGTAAACACGCTTGTTCACTCTTGAAATTCATGTGACACCATTGGAAGGTTTAATCTTAATATAAATTAGATTTAACAGTTTGAAGAATTCACAGCTTTCCATTCTTGATTTTTCGGGAAAAAAAAGTTCTTTGTTCAGGTTAGTGTTTTTAAAAGAGAGGTTTAGTCATTAAGATACATTTATGCTTGTGCATTTTAATTGATAATAAAAATAAATATTTTTAATTTAATTTTGTATTTTGATTCAGATGGATCCAAGCGATGGTTCGATCTCAAAGAGGAGATGTAACACCCCACATCTTACACTACTAGTACAATTCAAATGAAGCATGACATGGTTTGGACAAATGGACGCTAAT
>JAPFFP010021702.1:0-16378 GCA_026153255.1 Solanum medicagineum
TGTTTGCAGGTTTGGTTAGTCAGTAAAACAGAGGAAACTCTGCCGAAATTTCGGTAGATTCCTTAGCTATTATAGTTAAAAATCCGATTTAGTGTTTGTCCGGGTGCCCAATCGGCACTAATCACAATCCCTGGATTTGGTCGTGACAAAATATATACATAGTTAATTATAGATACACAAAAATTTTAGAAGCACTGCAACTGGATAATAAAGGTAGCATTAGTAAGCTGATTCCGAAACACCCCTCATGTGCTTCGGAAAGCCCCATAAGCGTAATTTTCTTATATCTCAAAATTCGTGCATGATTTCAAAAATCCTACATATTCTTGATCAGGGGCAAAATTGAATGAGAAATGGGAATAACCCGGATTTTAAAAGACCCATACCAAAAAATAATTTTCATCAATTTTCGAATTCTAGTGGCTGTTCGTACCCTGGCTGCGACGTGCTAGGGGCACCAAGCAGTGTATTTGGCCATGCCCAAGGGCATTGGGGTCATAGTCCCATGCCCACTTGAACATGAAATCACCCATACTTAGCCATTTTTCAACTCTATAACTCACAAAACCCTCTCTAATACTTTATCAATTCTCTCATTCAAAGATAAGGATTTCAAGCTCAATTTTGTGATTCAAGGACTCATTTCAAGCTCTAAGTCTACTTCAAGTTAACCTCAAGGAATTTAAGGTTTAAGGTATGTGGGTCTTCATCCATGGGTCCTTTCACCTATGGAACCGAACCTTCTCTTTTTACGAAAATTGCATGATTTCAAGTTGTATTACCTATGGGTATCTCTTATTATGAATTGTGAGCATAGATTATGTTGGAGTTTTTATCAAGTATTAATTGATTATGCATGTTGTATATTTCAAGCTTATTCCATGAATTGATTTTCTCTATTAAGACTATGCATGTTTGAGCTATGAAACTATGAATTATTATGAGCTTTTGTAATAGATTTCAAGGTACCCTACATGAGGGTTTTACTACGTACTGGTGGGCTGATTTGCTTTGAGTTTACTCAAATTATTTCACTCTTGAACTGCATGATTTTGAGCAAGTGTCATGAACCCACCATGTGTTTGATAAAATGAAATGACAAAAATTCTCAAGTTATTGATGATCTATTACTTGATTTACAAGTCAAGTGAATTCATGATGATTAAGGGCTTTCAAGCATCTATTGAATTCATGAAAAGTATCCATGATGTTGCAAGTATCAAGTTTAGCCCTATTTCAAGATTCTACCTCTTGTGAGTCATTCATGTTAAAGCAGGGCTTGATGTATGATTATGATCTACTCTCATGTTTCAAGTTAGGCTCCCTAGTAGAGGTCAAGCATGTTTAAGATCTACTCATGTCATGGTATCATGTCTCTTACAAGTTATTAAAGTTATGATTATTTCTAGTATTCCGTGGGATTTGACTTAGCAACGATTGAGGCTTAAGATGGGGGCTCGACTCAAGGGGTCCTTATATAAAGTCTTTAGTCTCTAAACTTTGTGTCACCATAGGATGATGATTATTACCCTTGCTATACTAGTGGATCCATCTAGCTATACCACACCTTGACAAGGGGGTGACATGTCTTATTCTTTGTATGGTTTACCATGGCAAGTAGACTACACCTTGTTGAGGGGGCTCCATGCCTTGATCACCTTGTCGAGGGGGTAACATGCCTCGATCACCTTACCGAGGGGATGACATGCCTTGGATTTCAAGTAGTAGCTCGCTTGGTCTATCTCGGTTAACGTATCTTCCCACACATGTATTATGCATAATGCAAGTTGAATGTTTTACAAACATGTTTTATTACAAGCATTGATCATGCATACCATGTTGAGATTATAATTCTATTGCCTATGATTATGCATTTTGAATATATTGGCTTATGTCTTTGTTTCATTGCACCCCGCATACTTAGTACATTCAAACATACTAACGCATATTCCATGCCTATATGATATTACCATGTAGGAACCTGAGCTCCTATTGATCATCTTCCTCCACGTTCCTAGTTCGATTCTCGGAGAAAGCTTTGCTGATTATTCAATTCCAAGGACAATATCTATATATTTCATGTCATGTTGAGATTCCTTCTTATGTTGAATATTTATTATTATGAGGGTGAGCTCGAGAAGTGTCTTGACTCCATTCTAAGTTAGAGGTGTTGTTGGATACTATGATATATTTATGCTATGAGCTTGACTCTTTTATATTTTTGTGATTATCAAAGACTTCCCTTAGTCTCGCTTCCCTTTTTAATTATATCACTTGCTGATGTTTATTTAGTTCTGCCGACCAAGGATGAATGAATGATACACTAAGAGGGTCATTTGGGGTCTCTTTGGGTTCCCCATTCGCCGTGTCACGTCTAGGCCCTAGGCTTGGGTCGTGATAGATTCGTACCGAATCATTGATCGATTTCCCTTCGTAAGCCATCTTGCAAAACCAATTCTTATTCGATATAACCATCACCCCCAATTCAACTGGAATCTGCACTTTACACATTTTGTATCGATCATCGTTATGTTTCTGCTGTCGATTCATTATGAGTTAGCCAATAGTATATGTGTTAGCGTAACCTCCATATCATTTGGACTAGTTGTTCCTTTATTACACTCCAACTCCACATTGGCAAAATGACCACATGATTCAGATTCGATGATAATGCTTGGTAATTTCTGTGCATAATCCCTTGAATTAGCCAGTGAAGTAAACTATGTTAACATGTTAGACATAAACATTCAAAAAACATTCAAATAATTATAAGTTAATTTTCGATAATTGAACTTGAATAACAACCTTGGCATGATTTTTTTCGCTTCTAATAGCCATCAAAACATCCTTAAAGTTATTCGTTATCAGCTTCCTCAAATCTTGAAACTCCTCCTTTACCTGTGATTGTTGTTTTATAAAATCACAAAATGTTGGAGTCTAATTTATAAAAATATTATGTATACATAAAATTTTTTATTTATAGATGTTTTGAACTTTTCAAATTCATCACAGGAAATGTCAGTATCATCACGGGAAATGTCAGTATCAACTGACATACCGCTCGATGGCTTAACAACTGGCATATTCCTTTTTTGTCTCGCAGTTGGTCATCTAGTAGGTGACTTCTTTGAAGCTTGTGGGATCCTTGCTGGAGGTGAAACTGAAGCACGACATTGAATTGTCCTTTTAGCACGTGGTTTTTGGGCCACATTTGTTGATTTTTGGGGGACAATAGGACCAACACTCCTTAACTTTTTCTTTTCCTTTCCGGGATCTTGGCATTTGAGGACATGTCTGAAAATCATTACTTGAATCATTGCCTTGGCAGCTAGTAGGGAGAGATGTCTGAGGTGGTGATGAAACTGTCTCATCAAACTCTGGAGGTATTTGTAAACTTGATAACTCTATGTCCGTTGGAATTATATTCCAGAGAACGATCTAAAAATCATACTTTTTATCAAGCTATTTGTTCTGAAATTAATGTTTATACAGATACATACCACATGTAACATAATATACATCATGTACTGTATAAATGTATTGGTGTATAATATTTAAGGTTTATAATTAAATACTGATTATTGTATTTTGTTTCCCTTTAATCAATGTATAACAATTGTTTATAAATAATTTTCAAATCAGATTGTTTACCTATGAATATGTAAAATGTATATTGTTGCAAACAAAATATGTTATACTTCTAATGTATACATATATAACATATATACATGTGTGCATATAATATATATGTTGTTGTATTAAATGTGGTCATGTGCAGGTGTACCGAATGCATATATACATTCCCAAAAATTTTATACATTAAATTTCCCTCCTTCCGCTTTAATACGTAATGTATACACATACAACTTTAACAATTGCTGTGTGAAAAAAATACAAAATGTTATATATATAGAGGCATGTACTTTTCATGTATATAAACGAGCATATTTTGTATATTATAATGTATAATTTATACAACACATGTACAGATTCCCAGGAGAATAGTGCACATACATGTATTGAAACACAAAAAATGATGATTCTTCTGTTATAAAGAAGAATAAAGGACAAAATTTGTTTTTCATTTTTACGGTCGATTCGAAATAAGGAATTAATTAGGTAATCACAACGAGGTTGATCGGTCATTATCTCCCAATTAAGAATTCTGGGAATGTGATCAGACACGTTCTTTGCAATTTTCAAATTAACTTCCCAGCAACACTCTAATGTGTTGCCAAAATATAGCACATTTGATGCTTAAAACTTAAGATTTTGTATGTTCTATGAGACATTTATGATTTTTATGTGTTCCTATGTTTATTTTTATAGGAAAGCAGGTTGCCATGATTTTTGGGAAGAATTGCAGATTCTTCTAGTTATTGAAGGTCTATGGGACCCTGTACGAGTCGTAGAGTGGGTTTCGTGGAGATTTCTAGTGAAGTTTGAAGATCTGAATTTCAGCCATATGAGACCTCTTTACGAGTCAGAGATCACTCTACGACTCGTATAGAGTGGTTTTGCGAAGAATTCCAATGTGATCAAGTGAAGGACTAGATGTTACAGGTTAAGTCTATGAGATGGCAATACGAGGCGTAAATCAGTCTATGACTCATAAACTGGATCCATAGTAGTAAAGTCCAAGATCTCAAGAGCTGAACACAGACCCCGATTATTACTCATAAATCTAGTTACGAGTTGTAAAGGCTTGTCGTATAAAATCGCCAACCAATTTTTCTAACTTTTTAGGACTTGTTTGAAAATACTGTAAATAGTAATATTTAGGTCATTATTCATAGAACACAGTAGAGAGGAGGTCATTAGAGTACTTTTTAGGGTTTTAAACTTGGACACAAGATATTGGAGAGGAGAATACACTTGTGGATTTATTGACCCTTTCAATCCTGTAATTCTCAATACAATTAAGGTTTGCTTGTTCTTCAATCCAATTGGGTAAGTGATTAATTATATATTCTCAATTCATAGTTTCTTCATCTACCCATAACATGAGTAGCTAAATCCACAACTTGGGGTTGCAGGAACCATGAAGATCTAACCAAATAAACCCGAATAATTTTCAATTCTTTGAATGGGTATTTACATGTATTAATCAATTCTCTTCATTTTGCATGTTTTCTAGTGGTGGCCAACATTTGGAACTCGCCTAGTGTTACCTTCCCGATCCAGATGGTAATGAATAGGAAAAGAGATTGGCTAACAGGATTTGATGATGTATTCTCGTCTAATCAACCGAACTAGACCAAGGGGAGTTTGACTGAGACTATGGTTAATGGTTAATATTGCACACTATGGAGAAGGGCCAAGCCACATAGTGAAATTTGCCTCTTACCTTTGACCAAAGGGCTTGGTGAAGTTAAATTATCATCCTACATACTATACTCTAGTCGAGAATTGGGTTATCCGGGGATATTGAGTTGGTGACTCATGGGGAACAAAATTCCCAAGTTGCTCTCCATTATTGATTATCTCTTGTTTTAGTTAGTTTAGTTTAATTTCTTATCAATCATCAAACCCCCCTCCCTCCCTTTTTGGGGAATTGAGTTAATTAACACTTGAATTGTTATTAGTGAATCAATTTGGAAGTCTCCGTATTCTCTATGGGATTTGACCATAACTTTGGTTAGGTTTATATTTGACAGTGACTGCTTTATCATCCAAAAGAGAAGTGTAACCTGGGCGTGATAAAAGATTATGGCACTGTTGTCGTAGAATTTGGCTAGACGTTGATTGAATTCACTAGTAATATAATTTGACTATTAATTTCTTAGTTCCCTTGTATTTTACTTTTGTTTTGCTTCTTTGCAGGGTATACTAGGTAGTGTATGTCCAACATTAGGAGTCAAGGCAATCCTTTAACTCCACTTGTTCCATAGATCTAACGAATTACAAGAAGAATGGCTCAAGTGAATGCTAACATTGCGGGTAATGCAACCTTGAATCAGAATGTTACTGATGATGATCGGAATGACAACCCACCTCCTTTGGAGAATATTCCATAGCCTACAAACTTCAATAACAATGCCTACTAGTGGAATTGATATAGATTGAACCCTATGGCTATGGATGTGACCGGGGCTATTGTGCTGCCACCACTACCTGGTGACACAAAGTTCACTGTTTCTAGTGGGTTACTTCAAATATTTCAAAATTGCGGATTATTTGCGGGCCTACCATCAGAGGATCCACATAGCCACCTACACAAGTGGCATTTGTTTGTAAGAGTGTGATGGGGACACAAAATCTATCTATGAATATTGTAGGCCTTTGTGTTTTCCTATTATTTCTTACGGACAATGCTGCATTATGGCTATATGAGCTTCTACAAAGTTCAATCACTAGTTGGATAGAGTTGCAGAGGGCTTTCTAATTAGCAAGATTCTTCATTAGGCAAACAAGTTTATGATGAAGAACCAAAACATTAACTTTCAGGAATTACATGATGATTCACTCATTTCTACATGGGAGCGGTTCAATAGATGCTTGAGGAGTTCTTCGGGCAATAACATGTCAGATACAACACTAGTAGAGAGCTTATTTCGAGCTCTAAACTCGAATAGTCAAGCATATGGAAATTCTCTTATGGGAGGTTCAGTCTTAGGGAAATCATTTGTAGAAATTCCTGAACAGATGGACAAGGTGGCTGATCTTCACCGTGTGTGTATACCTATACATGAGCAACCAATTAGCCATATGGATGTCTATGATAGGAGTTCTAGCAAGAAAAAATAAATGCAGAGACCTTTCAAATGCTTGCTGAGCACAGAGCCAATCTAGAGATGCTAATGAAATAAAAGCAAGATCTAACTACTTTAGCGGGTGATCAAGGAAGCCATTGCACCAAGGATGTGAGTTGTATGAAAGAGAGTGGTAGGAGAAGTTGGTTCATGCTCCCACATCATCATTATAAGGGAAATAGGAACCCTAGAGTTGAAGATATGCTTGCCCAATTAGTAATACACAAGAGGAGGTGTTGAAAGGGATTAAGTCCGATGTTGCCAAGATAAATCTCAAAATTGATCAGCATTCTATGGCAAATCAATAGCTTAATAGTTAGTTCAGACTTGTATCAACACAACTACATTAGATTCAAAGTGGCATGATGAAAGAAGGAAAGTTTGGTCACAAAGATGTACCAAGTATTGGTGAAGTCTAATAGCCAATTTTTCTAAGTCATGGCGCAACAATAAATCAGGCGCTACTTGGGAAGCAACCCAAGGATTTTTGATGTTTTAGCTTAGTTTTGAGTTTATTTTCAATTTTTGGATTCTTAGGTAGTTATTTGATTGTGTTATGTTTGCTATTTTTGACATTGGGTTTGTTCCATATAGGGTGCAAGTGAATTTTATGAAGAGTATGCTGGTATTGACTGAGGCAGCAAATTTTGATGAGAAATGCATCAGGTATAGTTTCTACGACTGGGTTTACGAGTCGTATTGCACTTTACGACTCGTGAACCCATCTCATAGACGTTTCCACCACCCATGAGCCAATTTTACGACTTGTAGATCAACCTACGAGTCGTGAGTGTGGTTCGTGGAACTTAGGTAAGTTTTTGAATTTTTCTAAGTGTTGAGAGGTCCACGAGACTAGGACTTACGAGTCATAGATCCATCTACGACTCGTAGTCGGTGTTTTGTAGACCGTAACTTGGTAAATTTTAAAGTTGACCCAGTAAGGGTATAACAGCAGGGTCAAATTATTTGAACCCCACTTTTACCCTAATTGACCGAATTTCCCTAATTTCTTCCTTTCCTCCTTATTTCTGATCAACTTTCCAGCATTCCATCCCAGCTTCTGGCATAACTTTCCAGCTACTCCTACGGTTTTTCATCATTCACACTCTCTTTCTTCTTCAAGTTCATCATCATCTTTGGTAAGTATCTCCGTTAAGTTTTAATCGCAAAATTCACATTGATCTTAGTTGTTTGATGTGATGATAGTGATGGGTTTGATTTCTAAGCTTGAATTTCTTGGTGTATGTAAATTGTGAATGTGAAATTATGGGTACTTTTGATTAAATTGGTTGTTTAAGTCTGGAAGTAAGTTTTATAGCCTTGTGAGTGTTGATTGTGTGCCAATGGAATCATTTATCATGTTTGAATAAGTGATATTGCATTGTTCATGATTGTGAAATGGTATTTGATATCATCAGAGCATGCCTTAAGGTGAATCATATGGGAATGGTCGGAAATATATGTGCTTTCATGATTATTCATTTGTTGATGGGGTAAATATTTGTGAAATTATTGTGGGGTGTTGATTATTATGTACTTATCATGATTGCGTGCTTGTATGCTTGCGTCGATGCTATACTTAAGTGTTTTATAGGTTCTTGGCGTTTATATGATGAACTTAGATAATCCAGGTGCTTGGAGTTTCTTGTTCATGAGAGTCTTTTACGATTCGTGGATCCATCCACAAGTCATAATTTCCCCTCGTGGGGAATCTCAGAGACTTGATACTCTAAGTATTCATCACATGAGACCTTCTACGAATCGTATTTCACTTTTTGACTTGTAAATAAGCCTATTAGACTCCTGCCTATTTTGAATTTACTCTCTGGAAGTTTATACAAAATCAATTTACGACTCGTAAAAAAGTTACGAGTCGTACCTAGGTCTCGTATAAAGTTCCAGTGACTATTATTGTTTTGCATCTCTGGTTTATAAGACCACTTCATGGTTCGTAGTTCTAACTACGACTCGTCTCCCTTATAGACCCTTTCTGCAACTGATCCAAATATATTTTTGCTTTATATTTCTTGATTGATGGGGCTAATTTGGGTTCGTTTATGTTTCTTTCAGATATCATGGCCCCGAAAGGTAAACGTGCAGAGATTGAGGCTTTTACGAGGCAGCTCATAGATGAGCCTACAGATGATGAGCCTTCGATACTCAGCAGACCCCCCAATTGAGTGGGTCAGTAGAGATATACGATACCTGGCCTAACACAGCAATACCTCGACCACAGACGAGAGCTATAACCAGAGCTGGGCAGCCTCAAGTTCAGATTGAGAGTCCTTCCTAGTTTGACGAGGAAGGTAGTGAGGAGACGAGGAGTAGCATGCCCCAAATGACCCCTTCCAAGGTAGAGCAGACTTCAGCGAGGGCCTCCGAGGATAGAGGAGATGTTGAGTCCTCCGTCACACCATCTTCTTCTTTAGCACCGAATGCTAGTACTCACCGGTGGTGCATTGAGGGGATAAAGGCCATATTTTTAAAGGGCGTGCAACCCAAGGAGTGGCGCAAGCCCACTCGGTCGATATATGACAAACGCAGGGTTATTGCTGATGGATTGAGCTATGTCCCAGGTCTAAGGACACGATGATAAGATATGGGCTCGAGTGGTTGATGGAGGCTCTTAGACGATACACCCCGATTCTGGTACAGGATTTTATGCATCGTACGTAGCCACGATTCAGTAAGATCTTCCCAAGGGTAGGAGGAATGTATTACTACTGCTTATATGCTGTCAAAATCCAGCATATTTGATGCTTAAAACTTAGGATTTTGTATGTTGTTAATGTGACATTTAAGGGTTTTATTTGTTTCTTGTGTTTATTTTAACAGGAAAGCAGGTTGATATGATTTTGGGAAAAATTGTAGACCTTTATGGTTTTTTGAGGGTTTACGAGACTCTCTACGAGTCGTAGAGGTAGTATCATGAAGATTTCCATTAAAGGATGAAAGTCTTAAGTTCATACATGCGAGACCTCTATATGAGTCGTAGATCACTCTATGAGTCGTATAGCGGGGTTTCGTGAGGATTTCCAGAGTAGGACCAATATTGCATGTGAAGTCCAAGAGAGTGCAATACAAGTCGTGAATCATTCTACGACTCATAAAGTTGATTCATAGAAGTGAAGTCCAAGATTCAAGATGCTGAACATAAGACCCCGATTACGACTCGTAAACCCAGTTACGAGTCATAAAGGCATGTTGTATAAAGTCATCGACCAGTTTTTCTAATTTTTTAGAACTTGTTTGTAAATAATATAAGTAGTAATTTTTAGGTCATTATTCACAGAACACAGTATAGGATGTGATTAGAGTACTTTTTAGGGTCTTATACTTGCAGATAAAATAGTAGAGAGGAGAATACACTCGTGAATTCACTATACCTTTCAATCTTGTGATTCTCAATACAATTTGGGTTTGCTTCTTCTTCAATCCAATTGGGTAAGTGATTAATTATGTCTTCTCAATTCATAGTTTCTTCATCTACTCATAGCATGAGTAGTTAACCCACAACTTAGGGTTGTAGGAATCATGGATCTAACCAAATAAACCCAGATAATTTGTAATTCTTGGAATGGTTACTTACATATATTAATCAGTTCTCTTCATTTTGCATGTTTTCTAATGGTGGCCAAGATTAGAGCATGCCTAGTGTTACCTTCCCGGTCCAGGTGGTAATGAGTAGGAAAAGAGATTGGTTAACAAGATTCGGTGATTTGTTCTAGCCTAATCAACCAAACTAGACCAAGGGAAGGTTGACTGGGAGAATGGGTAACGATTAGAATTGCACACTATGGAGATACGTCAAGTCACATAGTGAAATTCACCTCTCACCTTTGATCAAAGGGCATGGTGAACTTAAATCACTGTCTAACATGCTATACTCTAGACGAGAATCGATTTATCTGGGGATACTGAGTTGATGAATCATGGGGGAACATAATTCCCAAGTTACTCTCCATTATTGATTGTCTCTTGGTTTAGTTAGTTTAGTTTAATTTTTTTATCAATCATTGCAACCCCCCCTTGGGGAATTGAGTTAGTACTTGAATTATTTATTATTAAATCAATTTGGAAGTCTCTGTATTCTCTGTGGGATTCGACCCTAACTTTGGTTAGGTTTTATATTTGAAAACGACCACTTTATCCTCCAAAATAGAGGTGTAACTTGGGTTGATCAAACATTATGGCTCCATTGTCGGAGAGTACGGCTAGACTTTGATTGAATTCACTAGTAATTGCAATTCGATTGTTAATTTCCTAGTTCCCTTGTAATTTATTTTGTTTTTGTTTTGTTTCTTTGTAGGGTATACTAGGTAGTGTATGCCCAACAGTAGAAGTCAAGGTAATCCCTTACCTCTACTTGATCCAAAGATGAAACGAATTACAAGAAGAATGGCTCAAGAGAATGCTAACATCACCGGTAATGCAGCCTTGGATCGGAATGTTAATGATGATGATCAAAATCACAAGCCACCTCCTTTGGAGAATATTCCACAGCCTATGGATTACAATGACAATGCTTACCGGTGGAATCAATATAGATTAAACCCTATGGCTATGGATGTGACAGGGACGATTGTGTTGCCACCACTACCGGTTGACGCAAAGTTCACTGTTTCTTGTGGGTTACTTCAAATTCTGCAAAATCGAGGATTATTTGCGGGCCTACCATCAGAGGATCCATATAGCCACTTGCCCAATATGGCATTTGTTTGCAAGAGTGTGATGGGGACACAAAATCTCTCTATGGATGTTCTGGGACTTCGTGTTTTCCCATTATCTCTTATTGGCAATGTTGCACTCTGGCTATCTAAGCTTTCACAAAGTTCAATCACCAATTAGGTGGAGTTGCAGAGGGATTTCTTAGCAAGGTTCTTCGTTAGGTCAAACAGGTTTAAGATGAGGGACAAGATCATTAACTTTCAGCAATTCCATGGTGATTCACTCAATTCTACATGGGAGCTGTTCAATGGATGCTTGAGGGGTGCTCCGGATCATAATATTTTAGACATAACACTAGTAGAGAGCTTCTATTGAGCACTGAACCCGACTAGTCAAGCATATGCCAATGCTCTTAAGAGAGGTTCAGTCTAAATCTTTGCAGAAATTGCTGAATAGATGGACAATGTGGCTGATCTTCACTATGCGTGTAGACCTATGCGTGAGCAATGAACTTGCCACAAGAATGTCTATGATAGGATTTTAGAGCAAGCAAAGATAAATTCAGAGATCTTTCAAATGCTTGCTCAGCACGGAGCCAATCCGGAGATGCTAATTAAACAAAAGCAAGATCTAACCATTCTAGTGGGTGATCAAGGAAGCGATTACACCAAGGATGTGAGTTGTATGAATGAGAATATTCGAAGCAATTGGTTCATGCTCACTCTAGAGTTGAGGATATGCTTGCCTAATTGGTAAAAAGGGCAGACATACAAGAGGAGATGAAAGAGATCAAGTCTGATGTTGCCAAGATAAATTTCAAAATTGATCAACATTCTGTGGCAATTTCAACTGCTTAATAGTGAGTTAGAACTTTTATTAACACAACTGGATCAGATTCAAAGTGGCATGATGAAAGAAGCAAATTTTGGTGACAAGGATGTACGAACTCTTGAGGGGTCTGAGTACTCAAGCTATCTAAGTCGTGCCGCGACTATAAATTAGGCGCTACTTGGGAGGCACCCAAGGATTTTTGATGTTTTACAATGGTTCGAGTGAGAGGGCGGCGGGTCGATATTTCAGAAAAGACGGCCGTCGTGTACTTTTCGGTCCCGAGTACGAGGCCTCGAGATCGACAGCTGAGTTTGACTATCAATTGGGGCAGGCCAGAATAACATTGATTACAAAGGATCTAATATAGCGGACCTCACTTTTCAGATGGGTGGCCGAGCACATTGCATACAGGGTCAAGATCCAGCTTGGGTTACCACACACACGGAGCCTATTGTCAAGGATTCATTGAGTTTCCCCACCAAATTTTGGTGGGCAGTTGTTAGATCTTGCATTCGACCTGCTTCAGCAGATAATACTTTGACACCAGAGTAGGCGGTATTGGTTGCCAGCATCTTGGCTAGTTACGATAATGATTGGCCCCGACTCGTAGCGGAGCAGATCCATGAGTCAACACCGAAGAGGGCCACCTCCATCCCATTCCCAATTTTAGTCTACAAACTCTGTATTCGCGGGTGGAGATACTTCATCAGCTGGACCAGTTAGTTGAGGCCCAACATACCTTGGAGGCTGGCCTAATAAAGGCCGATGAGAACCTGATGGCAACTTGCCAAGCACCACTACTACCATCAATACACCTCGGAGCCACCACTTGAAGGTTCAACGACTGCCACCACTATTACTGTTGCTGCTACTACTGAGGAGAGATCCCAACAGCTCGAGGTAGTCGATGTTGAGAGGAGTCCTACAACAGCTGCTCCTGTACCAGAGGCCACAACATCACAGACTTCTACACTGGGCATGGTCTTTGTGTCTGCTATCTCTATTCAGGCCATGGCACAATGATTATCACATACTAAGGCCCAGTTGTCTTAGCTTATTTAGTAGCTTAGGCCATGGGTTTGGCAGACTGTTGCAGACGCAGAGGAGTGGTGCTGGGCATTCACCATCTCTACTATTCAAGAGCATATTTATGGAGTAGACGCCTGTATCGATGCCTTTGAGGCCCGAGTTCAAAAGAGGTTAGCCGGGGCTCGACCTTTAGATTTGTCAGCTGTTCAAAAGGAGATTGAGAAGCTTAGGGCTGACATGACAGCTTCACTTGCGGTGCCCGTGATATTATCGGAGTCTACACCTATGGATCCGCTATATAATTTATTTGCCTTCACGAAGCCTCCACAGACTTCCCTCGGGAAATGCTCTTGCATAGATGAGGACCTTGTTAAGAGAAATGTACATGCAAAGCACCCCAAGGATGATGAGGATGAGGAGGACGAGCTTGGGCTGGCCTTGAGGACATCGAGGCTAGAGGAGGAGATGAGGATAGCCCAGGAGGATGATAGGGAGAGGGGTATTTGCCCCTTCGGATAGAGTTCGGCTGCTAAGCATACTACCCCGTAGATGGGAGATGACCAGACGCAGCCTGAGATTGGCGTGTAGGCTCCAAGGTATGTTTTTTTATCCCTACTTATTCTATTTTTGCTTGATTTGGTGTATTGAGGATAATGCACAATTTTTTCGATGGGGGTGTGGGTAGTTATGGGCCTTGGTAAAGTCTGAGTAGCTTATGGTCCATAACTACCTCAAATTTTGATTTTGCCGTTTTCTTGCCTATGTTTTTTTTCCTCATAGATATTTAATTTCTATTGAACTAATACGTTTAGGATGTTTAGATAATATGTGTAGCATATGGTACTAATACTTATTGCATATAACATGTTTTTATGTTTTGTTTTGAAAATTAGTACCCATAAATTTTTTTTTGATTAGCAGTTAAATGGGAACCATGCATGTTTGGGTGTTTGGCAATAGTTGTTCTGACAAGTGAGGGTAATATAAGACGTGAAGCATGATCTGTGAGTTGCTTGTTGATACTTTAGTGCAATGCCATGTGAGTGTGAGCTTATTTTGATAGATTCATGTATTTTTGTGCTAATTCTGAACTTGCCCTGTTACTCTAATCAGATTGTAAATTAAATAGATTAGGAAGGGATCTAAGGCCTTTGTTCTTTTAGTTAGCCCACTTTAGCTTAAAATTACTAACCAAATGATGTTTTATCCCTTTTTTTAGGCCTTTTAGCCTTACATAAACCAATTCTTTCTAAAACACCTAATTAGCCTAACCTTCTCTAGTGAAAAACCTTGAAATTAGCTCTGGTCTATCCTTGAGCATTGTGACCTTGATTGAGCCAAAAAGCCTGAGTTGAGGGTGGATACCAAAAGTGGCCTTGGTTTGGCGAATAAATATTGTGTACTACAATATAGGCTAAAAGCCTAAGTTGAGGGTGGTCGTTGTAGGGGTAAAATCACAAAAATGAGGTGGTAAGTTAGGAATGAGGAGAAAAATAAGAAAATCAGTACCGAGTGCCAAAAAATAAATAAAACGATGCCTTAGATTGAGAATAAAAGCAAAATAAAGTGTAAAAATGAGGCAAAAGATGAAAAATGAGAAGAAAATACCCGAAAAAGCTTGAATGTGGAAAGAGGGAGGAAAGGTGAAAATATTCGAGTTGGGAAGGTAAAAGTGATGAAAAACGTACTTCAAGGATAACTTTTAGTCACTATTTCTCCAAAATGTCACACCAAAGCCCCTTGAGCCTACATTACAAGCCTAGAAAGCCTTAAAGTGATCCTAGTCAAATTGGTTGAAAATCTGAGTCATGAGTATAGGGGCAAGCCTATGATATTAGTCATTGTGGATGAGCATCTTTTGTGAGAGTGAGTGTGTTTGCACAGTCCCAAAGCTAAATTTGAAATCATCATTGAGTGTAAAAAATGGGACTTCTTTCTGTGAGGGCATTTACATTGCATTGTTAATATTTTACTTGTTCAGTGATGGTGAAGTGTGAACATTCCCTTGCTTGTTATAGTTGTGTTGTCAAATGCACCAGTGTGTTTTCCTTTGCTAGATAGCTATCTGATCTTGTTTTGAAAAGTTGGTGTGGGTACTTGAATCTGAATTATATGTGATTTATGCCATTGGGTTGAGATCTGCGTATTGCTATGTTATCTATATATATGGAGTCATTGCTTGAGGATAAGCAATAATTTTAAGTTGATGGTATTGATGTGCTGTCAAAATACAATACATTTGATGCTTAAAACTTAGGATTTTGGGTATTTTCAATGCGACATTTATGATTTTTATGTGTTTTTTGTGTTTATTTTTACAGGAAAGCTGGTTGGCATGATTTGGGGGAAAATTGCAGACTAGTCTAATTTTTTGAGGGTTTATAAGACCCTTTACGAGTCGTAGAGCCTTCTATGAGTCGTAATGTAGTTTCGTGAAGATTTCCAGTGATTGATGAAAGTCTGAAGTTCAGCCATGTGAGACCTCTATACGAGTCATAGATCACTCTACAAGTCGTATAGAGGGGTTTCGTGAAGATTTCCATAGAATGACCAGGATATTGCAGGAGAAGTCTACGAGAGTGCAATATGAGTCGTAAATCAGTCTACCACTCGTAAAGTTGATTCGTAGAAGTGATGTCCAATATTCAAGATACTGAACACGAGACCCTGATTAGGACTTGTAAACCCAGTTACGAGTCATAAAGGTGTAATGACCCGTTAGGTCATTTTGAGATTTAGTGCTCTTGAATTCCTACAAAATTTATCTTAAAAATATTTTAAATGGGTATTTTAGACTATTCAGTAACTATGACTATTTAATCTGTGTGTAAGTTAGAATAATTAATTTATTTAAATCCTATATCCCTTGTCCATGTATATAGAATAAGCCAATAGGGTTATAAGTGGTGCATAATTGTTTTAGAAAAGTGTGAGTGCGAGGAACAACAAAAAGGGGGAATACTCACATTCACGGTATGTTTTCTATGGAAATTTAGTTCTTTCAAGTTATCCCTACATGAAATAATACTAAGGGAACAATTGTTATTTGACATGTGTGAGGGTTTCATAAATTAAAGCTTATAATTTGAGATGTGGGG
>JAPFFP010021713.1:0-16378 GCA_026153255.1 Solanum medicagineum
GTATAAAGAGATATGTATTTGTATTGTTGTCTGGGATGTTGCTGGATTTTATTTGCAGGTGAGGTTAGTTAATAAAATAGAGAAAACTCTGCCGAAATTCCGACAGGTTTCCAGATCGGATAAATTGGGAAATTCAGGGTAGCATTTGTCTAGGTGCCCCTATCGGGCGCTGTTCACGCCCCTAGGTTGGGATGTGACAACTGTGTCCGTCGTAATTCAAAAAAGATAATAAAGTTTGCCAGAAATTTTCGCGAAAAAAAGCCACGGACATTGTAACATCCCGTAAATTTACAAAACGCCCCTAAAATGTATAGTGTGGGCATAATGCGTCTTCCAAAGCTCCGATGGAAAATTCGAGACCGAATTTGCAATCAGCGCGGAAAATCGAGTGGGAAAATGGTCTTAACCAGATTTAAGAGAAACTAGGTCGACAAATAAATATTCAATTTTTGTGCCGAGACAGTGTTAATCTACGCCCCTACCGCGACGCGGAGGGGGAGCGGAGTAACAATTTGGGGTCTTTTTAAAATTTCAAGGGGAATTGAAATTTTTTGGAAATTCGCGAAGTATATTGGTCTGCAGGACTAATGTACCATTTTTAAAATTTTCTCTTTTAAATTTGGGAAGGATATTGTGGGTATTCCCAACCTATTTTAATAACCCAAAATGTATTTCTAAGCCAAAATTCGTACGAATGGGTTTCACAAAACCCATTTTTTCTAAATCTAAATGAGAGAAACTAAGAGAAGAAGAAAACAGAAAGAGGAGGGTTTCAAAGTCCAGGGCAAATTCGTGAAGAAAATTGGAAATTCTTCAATCCCGGGTATATAAAGGCTACCCAGAGCATGGGTTTGTTCTCCCATGTGCCCCTACGATTGAGTTAGATTGACTAGTTGAAGCAATGAGTCTTACCTGTGATTTATTGTATATTCCGATAAATTAATGATCATCATATTTGAATTTACTGTTTGCATATGTTATTGGATGATTGTGTACCTAATCTACATGATTTTTTCCTGTTAAAGACTTCAAGAATGAACTTAGGAGTGATGTCTAGAGCTTGAGATGTGTGATTGTGTTGTTTGTTATGGTCTGAGTCTTGAGATGGGTATGGTGATATCTGCAGTAGACGAAGTTAATGTCCCTAAGGTCTAAACAAGATTGAGATAGAAATTGAAAGGAAGAATGTTTTCCTTGAGTTGATAGAATGTCAAATGAAATGAGGTCCTTGCCTGGGGGAGGGGGGAAGGAGGGGTTGGTTGTATAACCAGCCAGATGTTGATAGACTTATGAGCATTTGAGTCCTAGGAGGAGTATTAGCACTGAAATAGGTAAGAGTGAGTCCTACTTGGACTCATTAACTACGTGGCCAACTGTCACGACCCAAGCCTAGGGCCTAGATGTGGCACGGTGAATAGGGGACCCGAAGGAACCCCAAACAATCCTCTTAACTTATCATTACACATCATTGGTCGCAGAAGTATATAAAAGACATAAAGAGTAAGAATAGGGGAAAAGGGGCTAAGGGGAAAGCTTGCATAAACGTCATAATCAACAAACAAGATCAAAGATCATATCATAGATACACATCATATCTAACAAACACCTCTAATACATAGATAAGAGCGGGGGCCAAGACAAAGCTTCCAGGCTCACCCTCATAGCCAAAATAGAACATAAAGAAGAATGTCTCAATACATAATAAGAGTAACATAGACTAAGGTCCCAGAAGTAGAGGACTCACCAACAAGCTTGTGTAGTACCAATCTGGCTACATGGAAGAGAAGGATGATCAACTTGGGCACTAGTTCCAACATGGTGATATCATGTAGGCAAGAGTATGCATTAGTATGTTTGAATGTACTAAGTATGTAGGATGCAATGCAACAAGAGATAGGCACCTTAATCCAAAATGCATAACAATAGGCAATAGGCATAATATAACAATATGGCATGTATGATCAATGCATAAGTAAAACATTCTTAAGTAACTCATGCTCATATAGGATATCATATGTGTAGAAGAGACCAAGCTAGATTTCTAAAGTACAAACCCCTTGATTAGTTGATAATGGTTTCACCCCATCACCTTGGTGGTGTGTTACAAACCCCTCACATGATTGATGATAATTTCACCTTATCACCCTAATGGCGAAGTACAAACCCCTCACATGGTTGATGGTACATACCCCCACCTCGGTTATCAAGGTACAAACCCCTTGACAAGGTTATCCAGGCTCTTAGTCCCCCCGGATCGGACATGGTCTAAAGCAACACTTTATATAGATTATATCATATACATAAGCTCCTTTCATCATCATAATATCAATCATATAATATCTCATACTTTTGACTTGAATCTCTCAAGAAACCACATCCGGACATTTTATTAAACACTTAGAGGGTGTGTAGTGTTAGTATAAAACCATGAAATATAGAGGTGAAATCATGCAAGAAAATTTATTGTAAAACCATAAATCGACACCTTGCAACATGCTCAAACAATATACATCAAAACCCTTCATCAAATCTTACAATAGATTCAAGTTTTATAGCTCAAAACATAGCAACACACTCATAATTTCACATAGCTTTAACATAGTATGCAGTGAATTCCATAATAAGCAAGACCCATTTATAAATCAACTTTAAATCATGCAATTTGAGTAAAAGGAGGCTTGGGTATCATGAGGGAAAGGAACCCATGAAAGAAACCCACATACCTTAGCTTAGACATGAGTTTGGTGAAGATTGGAGATAGAGACGTGAAGCTTGAAGAAGAACCTTGAAGGAAAACCTCAGTTCTGGATGAGTGTTTGACACTTGAATTTAGGAGTGGAAAATATGGCTAAGTGTTTGAGTGAGTATTGGGGAATGTTTAGGATGATATGATGGTGAAATATGACTATGTATAGATAAAAACACATTTGGGTACACTTAGGCCCAAGACTTAGAAGTCTTGAACTGACTTAAAAAAAATAGACACCTTTTCTTACTGGTGCCCGTCACATGGAGGACGCGGATTGCTCACTGGAAATTGCATTCTTGAAACTTCATTATTGCTAATCTTTCGCTCTTAAATCGGGGTTAGACCCTTTTCCCCATAATTTTGACCCCCTGAACAAGAATATGAAGTCGGATTTTCAGTATCGCGCAGGAATGTTGAGATATATGGAATTTAAAATTCTTGGCATTCTTAGGCACATGTTCGGGCACTTTTGGGGTCGTTTTAATATCTCCCCCTTAGGATTATTCGTTCTCGAATGTAAGAAGTACATGACAAGAGTTATCATAAACAAATCAGCCCCAACAAGAATGCAACATTACATTTAAAACACCATTTTCAAAATCTCAACACAAGTGTAAAACCATCGTAATTTTACCAACTTAAACATGAATGCATATGAATGATATAACGACTGAAATATAAGACTTGGAATCACATAGGGGACTTAGAATTAGTACATTAGGCTTGAATGGAGTGGAAAAGGTAAGGATACTACTTTTGCATGTCCAGTTCAGCCTCCCATGTAGCACTTTCGACCTGTTGGTTCCTCCAAAGGACCATAACGGATGCCACCTCCTTGTTTTTCAATCTCTTCACTTCCCTATCCAAAATCTGGATCGAAGTCTCCTCATAAGTCAAGTTATCCTCAACAACACCCACAACATCAAGAGGCACAATAGCATTAGGATCACCAACACATTTTCTCAACATAGAGACATGGAACACCGAATGATCCAAATTCATTTCACTAGGCAACTTCAACTCATAAGCTACCTTCCTAACCCGCTTTATCACCTCATAAGGACCAACAAATCTTGGAAAAAACTTCCCTTTTTTACCAAAATGGACCACACCTACCATTGGAGAAACTTTCAAATAAACCCAATCACCAACTTTGAATTCAAGGTCTCTTCTTCTCACACCGACATAGGATTTTTGACGACTTTGGGTTATTTTCAACCTTTCCCTAATCGTCCTAACCTTCTCAAGAGCCTCCATAACCAGATCCAGTACCAATAAAGCCACCTCAAACCAACCAACCGGTGATCTACGATGTCTCCTATAAAGAGCCTCAAAAAGAGTCATACTGATACTAGAGTGATAGCTATTGTTGTATGCAAACTCAATCAATAGAAGATGGTCATCCCAACTACCCCTCAACTCCAATACACATTCCCTAAGCATATCCTCAAGTGCTTGAATGGCTCTTTCGACTTGGCTATCCGTTTGAGGGTGAAAGGTCGTACTAAAGTGAACTTTTGTACCAAGACCCCTTTGAAAAGACCTCCAAAAGTGTGAAGAAAATTTTACACCACGATCCAATATGATGGAGAAGAGAACCCCATGTAACCTCACTAACTCATATATGTACAACCTTGCATACTCTTCATCCCCAAAGGTAGTTTTAACCGGTAGAAAGTGAGCTGATTTCGTCATTCTATCAACCACAACCCAAATGGAATCAAACCTTTTCTAGTCTTAGGCAACCCAACCAAAAAATATATATTAATCACCTCCCACTTCCAAGTAGCAATCTCTATATCTTGGGTTAGGCCACCGACCTTTGATGCTCAGCTTTGACTTGTTGACAACTATGGCAACCGAAAAGGAATTTGGCATTGTCCCTCTTCATGCCTCCCACCAATACACATCCCTCAAGTCTTTATATATTTTGGTAGAACCAGGGTTTATAGAATAGGAAGAATTGTGGGCCTCATCAAGGATCTTCTCCCTCAAACCATCAACATAAGGCACACATAACCTACCTTGGTACCTAAGTGGCCCCATCTCCCCCTTGGGAGAAAACCTCTACTTTGCCCTTTTTCACGAAGGCATTCAATTCAAGCAAGGAGGAATCAAGATCTTGTTTTGCTATCACCTCATGAACCAATGAAGACTTACACCCATCAACAACAACACCATCATCCACTTCTTCCAACCTAACACCCAATCTTTCCAATTGGTGAACCTCTCTAGCCATCCCCTTACCACTACCATCAACATGAGCTAGGCTACCCATGGACACCCAACTTAAAGCATTCGCCACAACATTTGCCTTACCGGGATGGTAATGCACAATCATGTCATAGTCCTTAAGAAGTTCTAGCCACCTTCTGTGCCTCAAGTTGAGATCTTTTTAAGTGAAGACATATTTGAGGCTCTTATAATCGGTGAACACATCAACATGCACCCCATACAAATTGTGACGCCAAAAATCTTTAATGCAAGCACAACAACGTCTAACTCTAGATCATGGGTAAGGTAGTTCCTTTCATGTACCATGAGTTGTCTAGAAGCATAAGCTATGACCTTATCATTTTGCATCAACACACAACCCAAACCAACCCGGGAAGCAGTACAATACACCACAAATCCCTCAAGCTCATCTTGTAGTGACAATATAAGAGCGGACACAAGCTTGTCCTTCAATGTTTGGAAGCTCCTCTCACACTCATCGGTCCACAGCCGCTAATAGAAAACCAAAATAACTAGTTATAGTAAGTATGAAAAGGCTAAATTAAATGAAATATGTTCTTTTTATACATATGTTTAAAAAGTACTTACCTAAGTTTCAAATTTTGCAAAATAAAATCGGAGGGTAGACAAAAATCTAATTTCAATTGAAAGAATAAGTTGAATGAAAAGTTTTTGGTTCAGACCCATCCTTCTTCTTTACAAACAACACTGGGGCACCCCAAGGTTAGGTAGGTCTAATAAATCCCTTCTCCAACAAATCTTTCAATTGTTCCTTTTACTCCTTCAACTCCGTCGGGGCCATACGGTAAGGGAGAATGGAGATAGGTTGAGTATCTGGGAGGAGGTCTATACCAAAATATATTTTCATTTTGGGATAAACACCAGGAAGGTCATTTGGGAAGACATCAAGAAACTCATTTACAACCGGAACCGACTCTATGGAAGGGACTTTAGACTCCATATCTTTAACCCTCACAAGATGATACAAGCACCCCATAGAGATTAACTTATAGGCTTTAATGCAAGAAATGAATCTAACCTCGACCACCACATCTTGACTTTCCCACTCAAAGATGGTTTCATTTGAAAATTGGAATTTGAACCTACGGGTTCTACAATCATTAGAAGCAAGTAGGCATGCAACCAATACATCCCAAAAATGACATCAAAATCTACCATGTCTAATTACATAAGATCACAAGGCAACAACTTATGCAAAATGCAAATAGGAAAACTTCTATAAACTTTCCTAGCAATAATAGAGGTACCAATAGGAGTAGACACTTCATATGACTCATGCAACAACTCGTGGTCAACATAGAGCTTTTTAGCAACAAAAGGGGTAACAAAGGAAAGAGTGGCACCCAGATCAATCAAACCATATACATCAAAATCAAGGATTTTCAACATATCGGTAACAACATCGGGAACCTCACCAACCCTTTGCCTCCAAAGTAGAGCATAAAATCGATTGTGCCTTGGGGCACCACCTTGAGGACCACCTCTACCCAATGGAACCGCATTTGCACCCCGGCCTTTGCCACGATTTCTTGGACAATCCACCTTTTTTCTGACCAAGTTCCCCATATTCAAACCATGCATTAGAACCTTTCAAACATGGGCCTCCATGGCTCCTTTCACATTTTGGGCACACATCAATAGGGACCACACCCCAACACCTTGAGTCCTAGGGGAGTCATTGGCAAACCCCTATTAATAGCATGAGAAGACCCTTGGCCTTGACGAAATCTAGCACCCTTTTAGAATTTGCCCTCAAATCGAGCCCTCTTAGCCTTATACCCCCTTCTCTTCCTCAATTTCTCCTCCTCCATTTGCTCGGAATAGGTCATCAACCGAGACAAGTCCATGTAACCAATTAGCATGGCGGATAGGCATTCTTAACTCACTAAGTCAGAGACCTCCATCACAAACTTATTTATCTTAGATCTAAGATCGGCCACCATATAAGGAGCATACTTTGAAAGTTGATTAAACTTGAGGGCATACTCCCTTACACTCATAGCACCTTGGTTCAAGTTCATAAACTCCACCAACTTAGCTTCCCTAAGCTCAAGAGAAAAGAACCGATTAAGGAAAGCCAATTTGAACTCCTCCTAAAGCACCACATTACCAGTTCCCTTCTCACCCTTCCATTAATCATACCATATTTGGGCTACTCCCTTGAATTGGTATGCCACCAATTCCGCCTTTTTATTCAGCCCAATACCCATGATGCTCAAGATCTTGTAGACCTCATCAATGAACTCTTGTGGTTCTTCATCCAACTTTGACCCATAGAACACCAGAGGATTCATCCTCATGAAGTCCATTACCCTAGCTCCCAGGGTGGCCGCATGAGGGACTTGGGCCCCTTGATTGACTTGGTTGGCCACAACTTGGGCAAACATAGTGAGGGCATCCCGGAACTCACCATTGGTAGGTTGCTCCTCGGGATTTTGAGCCTTTCTTCCTCTAGTATTTGGCATGATCTAGCATAGCAAAGATCAATCGTTAGGGGGGGAATTTACCACAACTCTATAGCATGACTTAGAACATGAAGAAGGGAAATAATTCCTAAAACGTCTCATAGCCTTCTACACATAGTCATGGTGCGCTTCACAACCATGAATAGGACTTTAATTGACATAGTGTGTTGGACTCTGAGGATCTATCAACCTAGTGCTCTGATACCAAGTTTTTCATGATCAAAGCCTAGGGCCTAGATGTGACACGACGAATGGGGGACCCGAAGGAACCCAAACAAGCCTCTTAACTTATCATTACACATCATTGGTCGCGAAAGCATATAAAAGACATAAAGAGTAAGAATATGGGTAAAGCGGATAAGGGGAATACTTGCATAAACGTCACAATCAAGAGACAAGAGTCAAAGCTCATATCATAGGTACATATCATGTCCAACAAACACCTCTAATATATAGGTAAGAGCAGGGGCCAAGAAAAAGCAACTGGGCTTACCTCATAGTCAAAATAGAACATAAAGAAGAATATCTCAATATATAATAAGAGAAACATAGACTAAGGCCCCCGAAGTGGAGGACTAACCAACAAGCTTGAGTAGTACTGATCTAGCCACGTGGAGGAGGAAGATCTACTCGGACACCGGTTCCTACATAATGATAACATATAAGCAAGAGTATGTGTTAGTACGTTTGAATGTACTAAGTATGTAGGATGCAATGCAACAAGAGATAGGTACCTTAATCCAAAATGCATAACAATAGGCAATAGACATAATATAATAATATGGAATGTATGATCAATGCATAAGTAAAACATGCTCAAGTAACTCATGCTCATATAGGATATCACATGTGTAGAAGAGACTAAGCTAGACTTTCAAAGTACAAACCCTTTGGTTGGTCGATGATAGTTTCACCCCCATCATCCTGGTGGTGTGGTACAAACCCCTCAAATGGTTGATGATAATTTCAATTTATCACCCTGGTGGTGAAGTACAAACCCCTCACATGCATGATGAGTACAAACCCCAACCTCAGTTATCAAGCTACAAACCCCTCGACAAGGTTATCCGGGCTCTTAGTCCCCCCAAATCGGTCATGGTCTAATGCAATACTTTATATAGATTATTGTCATATAAACAAGCTCCTTTCATCATCATAACATCAATCATATCATAATCTCATGCTTTGGACCTTCAATCCCTCAAGAAACCACATCCAGACATTTTATCAAACACTTAGAGGGTGTGTAGTGTTAGTATAAAACCATGAAATATAAAGGTGAAATCATGCAAGAAAATCCATTGTAAAACCATCAATCAACACCTTGCAACACCCTCAAATAATATACATCAAAACTCCTCATCAAATCTTACAATAGATTCAAGATTTATAGCTCAAAACATAGCAAAACAGTTACAATTTCACATAGCTTTAACATAGTATGCAATGAATTCCATAATAAGCAAGAACCATTTATAAATCAACTTTAAATCATGCAATTTGAGTAAAAGAAGGCTTGGGTATCATGAGGGAAAGGAACCCATGAAAGAAACCCACATACCTTAGCTTGGAGATGAGCTTGGTGAAGATTGGAGATGGAGACTTGAACCTTGAAGAAGAACCTTGAAGGAAAACCTTAGCTTCGGATGAGGGTTTGAGACTTGAATTTAGGAGTGGAAAATATGGCTAAGTGTTTGAGTGAGTATTATAGAATGTTTAGGATGATATGAGGGTGAAATATGGCTAAGTATAGATAAAAACACATTTAGAAACACTTAGGCCCAAGGCTTAGAAGTATTGTACCGACTTAAAAAAAACAGACATCTTTTTATACAGGTGCGCATCGCGTGGAGGATACGGATTGCTTGCTGGAAATTGCATTTTTGAAATTTCATAATTGCTAATCTTTCACTCTAAAATCGGGGTTAGAGCCTTCTCCCCCAAGTTTTGACCCCTTGAACAAGAATATGAAGTCGAATTTTCGGTATTGCGTATGTTTTTTGAGATATATTGAATTTAAAATTCTACGCATTCCGAGGCACATTTTCAGGCACTTTTGGGGTCCTTTCACAACCGTAGGAGAGGATTGTACCATGAAAGTGGATGTTTCCTTTGTCCCACGGAGGACATGACAGACTTCTTTGAGATCCCCGACAGACTTATCCTTTACCCTGGCAAGGTAGTGGGTGGATGTGGCAATGATATCTCTTCGCTGCATTATGTGACGAGTAGTTAAAATTATGCCTTAATATGCCTTAAAAAACGTCCAAAATGGCCTGGAGCACTCTGAAATTCTCTAGAATTCCTTACAAACGTGTAGAGCTTGCAAGAAGGCCCTGGGAGCTTCTAGAAGACTCTAGGAAAGCTTGACATGTAAATATCTAAGATATTTATGTAGGAAGATTCTAGGCTAGCATTTGTAGCCGTTGGATCAAATTGATCCTAACCGTCCATTTAGGAAGGGGACTAGTATAAATACCCCCTTTAGGCTTCTCATTTTCACCATCCAGAAATCAACATACAATCAGCTTTCAAGAGTTCTCTAATGAAGAGTTCTTTCTTTGTTCCTCTAAAGTTCCAAGTTTCGTCGTAAAGTTTCTTAAGCTTAGTCTTTCTAAGTTCTGCTAAGCTTCGGGAGTTAGGCTTACTAGCAACTTGAGCGTGGAAAGTTTGCAAGTCACACGGTTCATTAGAATTACGACCAAGTCTGTGACAGTTGGTATCAGAGCGCAAGGTTCATAGACCATCAAGAACATCAAGAAGGAACGGAAGGCGGCAGTGATCACCCAAGTTGGCGAGGAGAAATCTAGGGGCCAAAGGTCTCGTTCCAGGGAAGCCATGGTGGAGTTTGAGACACGGCAAGGAAAGGTAGAGTTGGCCATAGCCGACAGGTAGGAGAAGTTCGAGGAGGTCGAACAAGGCGTAGATGGATTACGGGTGGAGATGCAATCCTCCATGAACCAAATCCTGGCCCAATGTCTTGACAATGTGAAGGTCGTGGAGGAGACTCACAGGGCAAAGATTTTTTCAATGCGAGAAGAGCTAAGGAGGCTTTTGCGCAAGCTGGAAAGCACGGAGGAGGAGCTAAGCCTGTGCAAAAGGGCTCTTGCCCAGGGGACTATAAGTACGTCCGAGGTAAGGACTACACCTTCCAAGTTGGATGTTCAACGACCCAAGTCTTTCAAAGGGTCAAGGAATGCGAAGGAGGTAGACAACTTCATCTGGAGCATGGAGCAGTACTTTAGGGCGCTTGCCATGATAGATGAAGCAATAAAGGTGGATATGGCCAGTCTCTACCTCGAGGATACTGCGATGGTATGGTGGAGAAGGAGAAAGGGGGACATGGAAAGAGGCACTTGCTTTATTGGCATGTGGGCAGAGTTTAGGGCAGAACTCAAGAGGCAGTTCTACCCAAGCAATGTTGAAGAGGAGGCTCGTGGCAAGCTAAGGCGACTACAGCACAAAGGGAGCATTCGGGAGTACGTAAAGGAGTTCACAGAGGTACTTCTTGCAATCCCTAACTACCCTGATAAGGAAGCTTTCTTTGGCTTCACGGATGGGTTACAATAGTGGGCAAAGCTTGAGATCCAAAGACGAGGGGCTCAAGACTTGACCTCTGCTATCTCTATTGCCGAGTTCCTTATTGAGTTTAGGAAAGTGGAGAAACCTAAACCCAAGGATAAGGGCGGCAAGGGAAAGAGTGGGGGAGACCCACATTGAGGCAAGGAGGCAACGGAGAAGGCAAAGGAACCCAAGGAGCACCAAGCCAAAGTAAGACCCCCGATAATTTGCTTCTTTTGTGAGGGGCTACACAAGGAGAGAGAATGTCCCAAAAAGAGCAAGCTCTCGGCCTTGATTGAGGAACGCGAGCAGGAGGAGGCAAAGATGGGGGCACTACGGCTCCTTAACGCAATCGAGGCGAAGTTAGAGGTGCCCAAAAATGAGAAGAAGGGGAGGTTGTTCGCTGAAGCCAAGATCGAAGGTCACACCGTGAAGGCATTAGTTGACACGGGCACAGACAACAACTTCCTCACCCTTCAGGAGGCAAAGAGGACGGGCATCCAATTCGAGAAGGGACGTGGTTGGCTCAAAGGAGTCAATTCTACACCAATGGAGACCTTTGGAGTTGCCCGAAACGTAAAGGTAAGCTTAGGAAATTGGAACGGCCAAATTAATATCTCCATTGTAACCATGGACGATTATCCACTTGTCTTGGGTATTGAGTTCATGGACCAGGTCAAGGCCATCCCAATTCCCTTCGCGAACTCACTGTGTATTTTGGAGGAGGGTAACACTTATCTAGTCCCACTAGAGAGGGAAACCCGACTCTAGGAGAAGCAGATTTCCACCATGCAACTCGCCAAAGGCGTAAAGAAGTAGGAGCCAACCTACCTCGTCTCACCGAAAGAAGAAGCTATCGTTCCTCCAGCCAATGAACTACCCAAAGGAGTTAAGCACGTCTTGGAGGAGTTCAAAGACGTGATGCCGCCCGAGCTACCGAAGAGGTTACCACCAAAGAGGGAGGCAGACCATAAGATAGAGCTGGTACCAGGTGCCACTCCGCCTGCTGCAGTGCCATACCGTATGGCACCTCTGGAGCTTGAGGAATTACGAAAGCAATTGAAGGAATAGATGGATATGGGATATATTCGTCCATCAGAAGCGCCATATGGAGCCCCGATCTTGTTCCAGAGGAAGCATGACGGATCGCTCCGGTTATGCATCGATTATTGGGCGCTCAACAAGATCAAGGTGAAGAACAAGTACCCAATCCCACTCATTGTCGATCTCTTTGATCAACTTGGCCAAGCACGATGGTTCACCAAGTTAGATCTGCGGTCAGGGTATTACCAGGTCAGAATTGCCGAGGGAGACGAACCAAAGACTACTTGTGTCATGAGGTATGGTTCGTACGAATTTCTGGTCATGCCTTTCGGACTCATGAATGCGCCGGCAACATTCTGTACCCTCATGAATCGTGTCCTACAACTATTCTTGGACAAGTTCGTGGTGCTGTACTTGGACGACATTGTCATATACAACAACACTCTGGAGGATCATAAATCATTTAAGACAAGTCTTCCAAGTACTCCGGGCGAACGAGTTGTATGAGAAGAAGGAGAAATGCGCATTTGCTCAATGAGAAGTCTCCTTCTTGGGACACATTGTCGGAGATTGTAAGCTCAGGATGGATGAGTCCAAGGTCCGGGCTATACAAGAATAGGATCCACCAAGGAAGGTCCCCCAACTTCAATCTTTCCTTCGATTAGCAAATTAATATCAGAAGTTCATCAAGGGCTATTCGGCTATAGCCGCTCCTCTCACAGATCTACTGAAGAAGAATCGGACCTGGGAGTGGGACAAGAAATGCCAGGCAGCATTTGAGGCACTGAAAGAGGCCATGGTCAAGGAGCCGATATTGGTGTTCCCAATCACAACAAACCATATGAGGTGCAGACGGACGCTTCAGACTTTGCCTGGGAGGTGTCCTGATGCAGGAAGGGCATTCGGTGGCTTACAAAAGTGGCAAGTTAAATGATGTGGAGAAGCGCTACACGGTCCAAGAGAAGGAGATGACTATTGTATTACACTGCTTGTGGACGTGGAGACATTATCTGCTGGGCACCAAGTTCATCCTAAAGACGGATAATGTTGCCACTAGCTATATCCTTAAGCAGAAGAAGCTGACCCCTAAACAAGTCAGGTGGCAGGCCTTCTTAGCAGAGTTCAACTTTGTGATGGAGTACAAGCTAGGCAAGGGAAATGTTGTGGCCGACGCACTGAGCAGAAAGGCTGATCTTGCCTCCATCACTAGCCCAAGTTTCCCAATGGTTGACCAGATAAAGAAAAGGTTGGAGCAGGACCCACAAGCCAAGAATTTGTTGGGTCTGGCTGGTCAGAGGAAGATGCGCTAGTTTTGGCTTGAGGACGGGTTGCTCCTCACCAAGGGAAATCGGGTGTATGTGCCGAAATGGGGAGGCTTAAGGAAGGAAATCATAAAGGAGTGCCATGACTCAAGGAGGGTAGGTCACCTTGGAGTAAGAAGGACTACGGCACTCATCGAGCGAGCTTACTATTGGCCCCAAATGAGGGATGATGTGGAGCTCTACATAAAGACTTGTCTTGTGTTCCAGTAAGACAAGGTCAAACAGTGTCCCATAGCCGGTCTATTGGAGCCATTACCCATTGCGGAGAAACCATGGGAAAGTATTTCCATGGACTTCATCACTTACCTACCGAAATCCGAAGGGTGTAGCAACATTATGGTCGTCGTGGATCGATTCAGCAAGTACAGAGTATTCATACTAGTTCCGACCAAGTTCAATGCTGAGGATACTGCCTGACTTTTCTTCAAACATGTGGTGAAATATTGGGGCATCCCAAATACCATAGTCAGTGATTGGGACACCCGTTTCACAAGAAGGTTCTAGATGGAGCTCTTCAAAATCTTGGGGTCTAAGCTCAACTTTTCCACAAGCTTTCACCCACAGACGGATGGCTAGATGAAAAGGGTGAATGCCTTGCTGGAGCTATACCTGCGACCCTATGTCAATGCCAATCAGAAGGATTGGGTTAAGCTCCTTGACATCGCGCAGTTTTCTTATAATTTGCAGAAGAGTGAATCAACTGGTGCGAGTCCGTTTGAACTGGCCACGGGACAACAACCAATTATGCCACAAACTATGGCCATTGGTTACAAAGGGCCTAATCCTTCCGCTTACAAGTTTGCCAAAGGATGACATGAGAAGGTAGACTTGGTAAAAGCTTACTTAGCAAAGGCCGCGCAGAAAATGAAGAAATGGATCGATCCTAAGAGACGACATCTGGAGTTCGAGGAAGGAGACTTACTCATGGTAAAGCTCCTTCCTCATCAAAGCTGAAGGCTGGTCAAGGTGCACAAGGGGCTAGTAAGGTGCTATGAGGGTCCATTTCCCTTGGAGAAATGCATTGGCAAACTAGCCTACCGCTTAACTCTACCCTCACACTTGGAAATGCATCCTGTTTTTCATAGGAGTCTGTTGAAGTTGTACCATCAAGATGAGGATAATCCAAGCCGGGGTGAATCAAAGAGAGAACCAACAGCCATCACAATGGTGTCGAAGTGAGAAATGAAGAAATTCTTGCGCACCACGTCGTTCCCTGACGGGGAACTCATCCCAGCTATACCGAGTAGTTTGTCAAATAGAAGGGATCTCCCGACAATGAAGCTAGCCGGGAACATGAGTTGACATTGTGGGATTACCAGGACCTTATCCGAGCCTACAAGGAGGATGCTTCGAGGACGTCGCCAGATTGAGTAGGGGAGAATGTGACGAGCAGCTAAAATTCTGCCCAAATATGTCTTTGAAAATATTCAGAATAGGCTGGAGCACTCTGAAATTCTCTAGAATTCCTTAGAAACGTGTAGCGCTTACAAGAAGGCCTTGGGAGCTTCTAGAAGACTCTAGGCAAGTCCTGACATGTAAACATCTAAGATATTTATGTAGGAAGATTCTAGGCTAGCATTTGTAGCCGTTGGATCAAATTGATCCTAACCATCCATTAAGGAAGGGGACTAGTATAAATACCCCCCTTACGCTTCTCATTTTCACCATCCAGAAATCAACAAGCAATCAAGCATTGTAAAGCTTTCAAGAGTTCTCTAATAAGGAGTTCTTTCTTTGTTCCTCCAAAGTTCCAAGTTCCTTCGTAAAGTTTTTTAAGCTTAGTCTTTCTAATTTCTGCTAAGGTTCTAGAGTTAGGCTGACTAGCAACTTGAGCGTGGAAAGTTTGCTACGCTGCACAGTTTTGGAATTACGACCAAGTCCGTGACAATTATCATTGGCTCATAGGTGGTGATTGTCGGTTACATAAACTCCTATATAGGTTTCATATTGATAGTGCTTTGAGATTGATGTAGTAATGTGATGTCTTGATGGATAGTGATGTGGTAGAGTCATGTTCCTTACTCTGAGTTGAGGTTGAGTGATTGGTGAGCTGATGCTATTGTATTACTTTAGCCCTTTTTACATACAGTACATTCCACATACTAATGTTCCTTCGACGCTGCATTATTTTATGATTCAGATTCTGTAGATAGAGACTTCAGCAGGCTAATTGTTGAGGTTCATAGATCCCTAGACAGAGACTTGGTGAGTCATCCCTTGCTTTTGGAGGACATATTTATCTTTTTATCTATTTTGAGTTATTTCATTAGACTGTGGTAGCCATGGCCTGTCATGGTACCTTCTTAAAGGATAGCTATAAGGGCTTCATAGACCTAAACATCTGATAGTTAATGTTGAAATTGTTTTCCCCATTCCTTATTGTAATTGAGTTGCTCTTCCCTTCATACTCTATGTGATAGTGATTATGATAGTCTTATAGCCCACTGATAGTCTTCTTAATTTCTTAATATTTCTCAAATGAATTGACTGAACGAATGCAATGAGACTAGGTGGTTCGTTTGGGGGCTAGCAATGGTGTCCGAGTGCCAATTACGTCTAGGGTACCCTCAAGGGGCATGACATACTTGGTATCAGAGAACAAATTTCAAGTGTCCTAGGGAGTCCATGAAGTTGTGTCTAGTAAAGACTTGTTTATGGGTGTGTTCTGCACCACACTTCATAAGCAGGAGGCTATAGGACATTAGGAAGTGTTACCCTTCTTCCATGATCTGAGTTCATGCGATAAAGTTTAACTTTCTGGAAATGGCAATTTAGCTTGTGCTTTACACGTTTATAGAAAATACCGCCAAATAGAACAGTTGCTCAGAGAGATGTCTCAGCCTCAGAGGTGTCACACCCTAAGTCCCGTTAGGGCGGACTGGCAAGAAGTGTGCTGACTTTGTAAGTCTGTCAACTATTACCCATATGGAGTCAAACTTCTGAGATGAGCGAGGCAAACCTGTAACAAAATCCATATTGAT
>JAPFFP010021724.1:0-16378 GCA_026153255.1 Solanum medicagineum
GCGTCGTGTCACATCTAGGCCCTAGGCTTGGGTCGTGACAGGTGGTTTTTTACATTCATGTTGAGATTTTTGAAATGAGGCTTAAATGCGTTGTTGCATTCATGTCGGGCTGAATCTTTATGATTACTTCTCTTGGGTACATTTCTTTGTAATTCGGGGACTAATGTTCCTGAGAGGGAGATATTGAAACGCCCCAGAAATGCCTCGAGAATGTGCTTCGAGAATGCTCATAATCATAATTTCCATATATCTCAAAATCTGTGCGTGGAATCGAAAATCCGACTTCATATTCTCGATCAGGGGGCAAAATTGAGTGGGAAATGGGTATAACTCTAATTTTAGAGGACCCATAACGAAAAATAATTTTCGCTAATTTTCAAATTCTAGTGGTCATCCGCACCCTGGTCGTGACGACCAGGGGCACGGATTAGTGTTGAAGGAACTTCGTGTGTAGTCAGCGTCGCACCAAGGGCGTGGACCAGTGTATTTTCTTCTTGGTTTTCATTTCAGCCCAATGGCCTTGGGGTCATAGCGCTATGCCCACTAATGCGTGAAAGCACCTATACTTAGCTATTTTTCAACTCTATATCACTCAAGACCCTCTCAAAAAACCTCTACAAGACTTAACCAAATATTTCCTCCAAATTCATGTGTCTCAAGCTTAATTCCGGATCTCAAAAACTCTATTCAAGCTTTATGTCTCCTCCAAGTCTACATTAAGGAATCCCGAATTTAGGTATGTGGGTTTCATCCTTTTGGTCCTTTCACCCATGGAGCTCAATCTTCCTTTTTATGAAAATTGCATGATTTCAAGGTGTATTACCTATGGGTATCATTATTAAGAAATATGAGCATGAAATATGTTGGGGTTTTGTCAAATATTTTTTATTATACATAAATATCTATTTTGAGCTTATACTATGAAGTGATCTTTGTTTATTGAGACTATACATGATTTAAGCTATGAAATCTATGAACTATTGTGAAATTTTGATATGATTTACAAGTTACCCATGATGGGGTTTTACCATGATGCTGGTGGCTGATTTACATGACTTTAAGATGCATTGATTTCACTATTTCATGAACTATACTCTTGCATTTTGCATGACTTGAACATGTACTCATATGTGCCCACCATGTGTTCGTTGAAATGTCAAGTCAAGAGTTCTCAAGTTATTTACATGGTTTACAAGTCAAGTGACTTCATGATGAATATGGACTATCAAGTATGTTATGAATTCATGAAATTATCTATGATGATGCAAGTATGAAGTTAAGCCCTATTTTCAAGATTTACCTCTTGTGAGCCATTCATGTTAAAGAAAGGGTACATGTATGATTATGATATATTCTCATGTTTCAAGTTAGGCTCATCATTTGAGGTCAAGTACGTTTAAGAGCTACTCATGTCATGATTCCACTTTTATTACAAGTTATTAAAGTTATGATTATTTCAAGTACTCCGTAGGATTAAACTTAGCACTGCTGGATTGGATGTCAGCATGGACTATCTTCAAGGGTACATACTCCTTCCCTCAAACTATGTGCCAGCATAGGGTTATGTTACACCCTTTCTATACTAGTGGATCCATTTAGTGCACTTTATCATGAAATCCACCCTGAAATGCGATGGGTTCTTGTAAAAGGGGTTACTTCTCCGAAATAGGACAGGCTTCCGTAAGGTAAAGTATGGTTTACCTTGGCAAGTAGACCACCCCTTTACCGATAAGGGGTAATCATCGGGATTCCAAGTTGTAGCTCGCTTGGTCTTATATTCTTTGTCGATTGAGGTCTCTTCCCACATATGTGTCATGTTTTATGCAAGTTGGATGATTGCTAAACATGTTTTCAAGCATTGATCATGCATGTCATATTGAGATGCTTATCTATTACCTATTACTATACATTTTGACTATATTGACTTATGATTGTTGCATTGCATCCTATATACTTAGTACACTCAAACGTACTAACGCATACTTTATGACTACATGATATCACCATGTAGAGATTGGAGCTCCTCTTGATTATCCTCCACGCGGCTAGTGAGATACTTCAAAGACAAGCTTGGTGAGTCCTCAAGTTCGAGGACACTATCTACTTTTCTTGTTGTTTTAAGACTTCTTTATATTGAACATTTGAGATTATGAGGGTGAGTCCAGAAAGTGTCTTGGCCCTTGCTCCATCCCAAGTTAGAGGTGTATGTTGGATATTATGATGTTATTGTGTTATGAGCTTGACTCTTATGCTTTGTTTATATTCAAGACTTCCCTTAGACCCACTTTCCATTTTACATATCTCTTGTTGTTGTTTACTTTGATTCCGTGACCAAGGATGTGTGACCTATGCGCTAAGAGGCTTGTTTGGGATCCGTTCGGGTTCCCATTTGTCGTGTGACGTCTAGGCCCTAGGCTTGGGTCGTAACCAACACCGTAATCTTCTTTCTTTTACACCAAGGATCTTGTTGCAATCACACTGCATGTTGAAGCTCTTGAGAGAGCTCTTGGCTCACAATCCTCTTTTCGTCTCTTCATTAATTTTGCATACCCGGGCATCTTCTCCAATGCCTCAATGAGAGGGATTTCGATCGAAAGTTGCTTCAACATGGAGATGAATTTCTGAAACTTACCTTCCTCCTCTTTCTTTTTGAGTCTCTCGGGCAAATAAAGGGGACGTCTAGGTATGGATTTCAACTTCTGTGGCGTCACTACCTCATCACTCACCCCATATTTGGCGCTAGCATCTCCGATCTCTACATCCTTTCTACCCACCATCATGAACCTCATTATCATCAACTGGCATTGGTGCATTAATATTTTGTGTGCTGCCACATGTGTCATACACTGGCCCTCATTCTTTGAATCCTGCAATGTGTTGCTTAGAAATGTACCTTTTTGGAACTGGTTCAACTGAGTTGACATTTGACCAAACTATTGTTCCAGCTGCTTGATTGCAACAAAATGATACTCGATCTTCTAATTGATGCAGGAGATGTCAAATTTCATTCCCTTCAAGGTCTCATCCTAAGCACCAGCCTTCTTCAATAATCTGCCAAACATCTCCTTAATCCTCGAGCTACCAGCCCTAGAATTACAATTGCGTGGAGGCACATATGAACCATTCTTGTAACCATCTCTGCATCCCTAATCAGCATCTCTATCATGGCCCCTATTCATGTCATAGTAGCCATCTCGATTTTTATCTCTGAAAGCACCATCTCTATTGAAGTTCCAACCATGATTCCCTTGACCTTGGCACTAATAGTCCTAATTTGATCCTTGGGTATTGGTCTGGAAATCCCCCGTCTGATCAGTGGCAAAGCAATTGTCCTCCTCATAGTAGGGATCCTCATACATAGGTGCTCGTAGAGGCTGATGAATGACTACATTCACACGCTCCTGACTCTGCTTCATCAACAACCCCATATTAGTATTGATCTGAGCCAGCTCTTGCATCATCTCCTTGTTTGTCTTTGCCTTCTCTAAATTAGTGCTAACTGAAAGAGCTTTTAGTCATTGACTTATCTCTCGAGCCCATGAACGATGGGTCTTTGCAACGTTTTCTAGTCATTTAGCTACAATAGAAAATGGGCAATCTAAGAATGAGCCACCACTGTTTGTGTCAGCCACCGTTTTGTAATTATAATCAAGTGCCCGATAAAAGATCTCCAACAATGAATAATCAACATTCTTGTGTCCGAACCACTCCTTAAACACTTTGTGAACCTTTCCCGCGTAGTACTGATCGAATCACAAGGCAACTACTCGAAATTATTGATATGATCTTTCAACTTTAGCTTCTTCTACCTAAGAAATAACATCTCCAAAAAAGCCATCTGCATTTCAGCCCAAGTGGTGATTGAACTCTGTGGGAGCTCAAATAACCATAGTGTTGCTTTGCCTGTTAGAGACAATGGGAAGACATAAAGCCCATTGACATCCATGGAAAGATTTAGGTTCCCCATCATACTCTTGCAGACAAAGACGACGTTATGTAGATGGTCATATAGATCCTCTCATGGTAAGCCCGCGAACAACCCTCTATTCTAAAACATTTAAAGTAACCCAATTGAAACAACAAATTTTGTGTCATATGGTAAAGGAGGTAACGCAATAGCTCTGGTGACATCCACCGCCATAGGTCAAGCCAGTGTTGATTCAATCTGTTAGCAGCGGCTTAAAGATCCTGTGGTGGATTTACATCCTTAAGTGGTGGTGGTGGGTTATCATTATTTAGGTTCAGTGTTGCATTTAAGGTATCATTTGTAGTCTTGTCCACATTAGTTTAGGCCATTCTTATCAGTGTTTTCTGGATCTTTAAGTCAAATGGAGTCAAGGAATTGCCTCGACTTCAAGTGTTGTGCATACACTAGACTTGTACGCTCTAACAAAACAAAAATAACAAAAAACATTAAAAAAAGAGGAAAATAAGGATTATTCACAAATTACCCAAATTAAACCAGTCTTAAAGTCATATTCCCAGGCAGCAGCGCCAAAATTTTGATATCACCCAAACTACACCTCCTTCTGAAGCTATAAGTGGTCGTATTCAAAATATACAACCTAACCAAGGTTAGGGTCGACCCCACATGGAATAAGGTCTAGAACTGGAGTAATTACGAGACATTTAGATGAATTAGCCTACTTATTTAGCATTTAGCATGTTATCTGATCTTCAATCTACAGAAGCACCAACTGCCCGTGACAAAATCTATGGCTCATTTGGCAATTCGTGAATGTAACATCTGAAATGTTGCCCTTCACTGGATCTGACTCATAAAACCAACTTACGGCTCATGGATTAAACGATGCCCAATATAGTTGTCTGTAAATCACCAAAAACTTCAATTCTACGGAACTTTGTCCAAAATTATACAGAATCTTGTAATCCTGCAAAATCAACATAAAAACACATCAAAAACCACTAACATTACTTTGAGAACACACTAAATTTCAAGTTTTAAGCATTAAAAGTATTGTATTTTAGCAGCACATCAGGCATGAATGGAGAGATGGGTATTATGAGTCAAGCTTGGCTTATAAGCTTGCCTCAAAGGCTTGCCAATGGTATGGTGCTAAGAGACCTATCTCAACATGAGGGTAGAATTCCAACATATACTCATTGCTCGATGTCATGGAATAGTCCAATTCGAACATGAAATTGCTACTTTGAAGGCCAATGTAAGAAAAAGCATGGGAGTATGTAAGGCTCCTTATGAAATGGTCAAAAGTCATGAGTTGGAGTCTCAAGAATAAAGGTGGTTCTTAATGTGTAAGAAACATTAGGTGAGTGTATGCCATCAAAGAAATAATCATCCAAGATGCCAAAATCAAGGAAATGATACAAAAGTTGCAAGGAAAAGCGAAAAATATCATTTATGGCAACTATAGTTCATTAGAAAGCGAGGGTGCCATTCACTTGAAGGCTAAAAATATTGAAATTCAATGTGCAAAAGCCCTTTTGATGCTCTTTCTCATGCCTAACATACCAAGAAGGTAAAATTATTTGAAGTTGGGTAGGAAATTCAAATCCACAAAGTGGAGAGATCGAATGAATTTTTTTATGGTCACCACTTGTCCCCATGAATTTATCCAAAAGTTTAATTTGAAGTTGAGGAGAAGTTTCATTTCCTTGAAGTGGAAACACAAAAAGGTGATGCATGCGATGTTGAACCCCGACAATAAATTGTGCGCTTGAGGGGAGGCAATCCATCATCGTTCAAAATTTTAAATTTTTACTTTAATTTTGCATTTTCAATTTTTAGTTTAGATTTTGAATTAATTTTTGAAATTTGGCTAATCCTTACAATTTTTCAAGTCTTTTGTAGTGGTTTGCACAGATTTGGAGGCACAAAATTGATTGGAGTTGAATTTTGGGGTGGAAAGACCTTCAAAAATGCATTTGGGGTGATTTTTGGTCATTTAGACCACTTTTTGGGCCTTAGGCGTCGCCCAACCAAAAGGTTGGATTGCCAAATTGGGCTTGGGTATTGCCTAATTTTTGAGAAAGTCGGCCCAAGTATGGCACACACTTGTGCTCAGAGAATGCGAATAAGATCTGTTAATGTGGTAATCACTGACAATGACACACCGCGACTGTCACGACCCAAGCAAGGGCCTAGACATGACACTGTGAATGGAAAATCCAAAGTCAACCCAAACAATCCTCTTAGCATATCGTTTGCACATCCTTGGCTGCAGAATACAAAAAAAAACATTCAACACATAATTCTAAGGGAATAGGATCTTAGGCTCACGCTATGGGTATAGATATGGGAAAGGGATTTACATGAATCACATAGCAAGCAAGTACTAAGGGGAGGGTAAATATGACTCAAGCTATGGGGAAGTAGGGACTTAGGACTTTTGTCACTTTCCATCAACATCTACATCATCAAATAGCATCACATAACATCACATAAGAGGGGAAAGGAACTAAAGAATAAGTCTTTATAAAAAATCAAATATATTATAGTGAGTACATAACATAGCATAGTATGGTATCTAACAACACCTCTAAGTATGAATAAGATGGGAGCTCAGACATGTCTGAGGCTCAACCTCAACATAGAAAGTAAAGTACTAGTGTCTCATCATAAGCAAGATAGAGGTAGGATATTGTCCCCGAAGTGGAATAATCACCACAATAACAATCTTCATGAATCCAAGCTAGCCACGTGGAGGAGGATGAATAGGAGCTTCAGTCCCTATATGGTTAGATCATGTAGGCAAAAAGTATGTGTTAGTACTTGAAATATACAACTATGGGGGATGCAATGAAACAATAGATAATAAGTTTCAAAAAACTAGACGCATAATCATATACAATAGGATATAATCTCAATATGTCATGCATAAGTATTCTTTAACGAAAACTTGCATAAAACATAACTTCATAATATCATACGTATGTAGGAGAAGACCATAGCCGACATAGACCATGTGAGCTACTAAATGGAATCCAATGAACTCCTTCCATTGGAAAAAGGCAAATGAACTCCTTCCATTGGGAAAAGGCCAATGCACTCCTTCCATTGGAAAAAGGGGAATCTACTTTTCAAGGTTGATATCTAAAACTTCAAATAACTTTGCAATTGCATCTTTAGGGATCATTTTGTCTTACATGGATCCATTAGCCTAAACATAGCATAGAAGGGCTCCTATGGTGGCACATAGTTTGAGACACAAAGAGTTGCTACTAGGACTCTCTAGCTTTCATCAGAACATCATAACTTTAACTTTCATAAGTTGTCATAGCTTTCCTAACTTGAATTGAACCCTCGTCATTAGAGATTATACTCCCTTTCATAACTTTGATATGATGATTGGGTGGATTTCATGCATGTAGTCTTTAAATCATAAAACTCAAGAGGATTATGCATTATTGTAATGAAAATCATCAATGTAATCATCCTCAGATAACGCGCCACAATCATACATATCATCTTTCATACTTGGACTATAATCATGAAATTCTTCCCATAGAATCATCAATTTAATCATAACTCATGATGGCATAAATTTCATAACTTCATAATCATAAAATAGTTTATAATTGAAAACACTTGAAATCAATTCATGGATTTGATGCAATTAGATGAAAAATCTAATATAATTCATGCTTAATAGGGTAATTAGGAAGAGCCCATAAGAAATCAACATTAAAACTTGAAGGATTTAGTAAATTAGATTTTGGAACCTCATGGGTGGAAGAACCCATGGATGAAGAAAATCTACATGCCTTTGATCCTTAAAACTTGAAGGAGAAGGCTTGAAAAACTCTGAGAATCCTTTTTATGAGCTTTGTCTTCAATAGAGGAAGCTGATCTCCAAGGAATTTGAGAGAATTGATGGAGGATTTTTAAAGAGAGGTTTGAGAGGATTTAGGGTGTTTAGAGAGAGGATAAGGTCTAAAAATAAGAGAAATTTCCTCCATTTACATATATATAGATGTTGGGATAGGTCCCAACTAACTTTTCAGGCAAGAAATGAAATTCGAAAAAATTTAAACTAAGCAGGACTAGGGGTGCTACGTGGACTTGTCCCGCACCCTAATAGTTTATGCAATTTCATCCAAAAAAATTATTTTATGATACGGGGGACCTAAATATTGAAGGTAACCCTTTACTACACAATTTTGCCTCTTGAAAAATGATACAAAGTTGAATTGAAAAATAACGCACAATTTTTAAGATATTCAAGAAATACATCATAAGGTTTTTATGAGATATGCTGAGGGATGTTACAACGAACACACATACCTACACGCGAACGTAGAGCATGGGGAATTAAAAGGGTGCAGACACGCCACAAGTCCACATATGCGACCAGGTATCGAAAAGATAAGTCTTTGTTTTCCGAAAGCTCCGCAGGACCACCTACCACTAGTCTTTGGCCGGAGGGGTTTATTGCACAAAAAGGCCAGGGTGCAGGCTCCCAAAGAGAGAAGCCCAACGAATGTCAGATGCAAAGCCCCACGAATGCTTTATTTATCACCAGGCAGAGATGAATGCTATATGGTAGCTGCAGGAAATTCTTTAGCCTTAAATCGGGATATTCAGGTTGTTCCCTCTCCTTACAGTCAAGTGGTTGAACGCCCCTTTCTTCTTATTAGTCAGATAGGTTTGGAACGAAGTAGCTCGCCTAAAAGGAACCCTTTCCCCTTTTAATATAATAATAAGGTAAGCTTCCAAAGCTCCTTTCTTCAGGTAAGCAACTACCCCCGGAATGGAGCATGCCGGACCTTGTTCGGACAGTGCTTGGAGAGGAGGTGGTTCAAGACCCCTCTTATCTAGCGGATGTCTTTTCAGATCTTTCACTTCATGGGTTGTAGAGTTGGCATTGGGAGGTAAAAAGTCACTCGACTGAAAGGAGAGGGTAAGAACTCAAGCTAAAGCGAGAGGGATGAAAAGTTAGACTTGTCTTATTACAAGAACAAAAAAGAGCACGGGTAAGGTACCAACAGACCAAAAATTTTTACTCTTCAAAAGTTTGCAAAGGAAAATTCAAGCCTCTCTTCTTCATCTATTGTTGACTTTAAATTCAAGGTAAGCCCACTCAAATCTTTTCTCCATTTTTTAATTTTTGGTTAGAAAACTTGTGCAGCCATGAAAGCTTTATTTTTTGGGTAGTGATGATATTGCGAATGTATAGCTTGTTAGCCCTTCTCCAGTTTAGATCTTTTGGTATGAAATTATGAATTTTTGGTGCTCTACCACTCGAGTCTTTGTGAGGAATTTTGGTACTTTGAAGTGTGAATTGAATGGATTGCTGGACTTTATGATTGTCTATGTGCTTGGGTAAGGATTCTATGATGTTGGGGCATTTTAGGGGTAGTTTCTTTGTTAAAATGGTGCTGTGAATATATTCCCCCATATGTTTGATGAAATGCTTCAATGAAGTCTGGAATTTTTGCTGGAACACGATTGTTCACTGTGAACGTGAACATAGTATGGCGAAGGTGGAGTTCTGGAGACTATTGTTCTCCAAATGCAATTGTATTTTTCGCGAACATAAAGTTTTTAGTTTCTAGACCTCCATGAATGCTCCTCATTCACTGTGAACACGACGTAATGCAGTGAATATCCTAAAAACAATAGCTTCGCACAGCTACACTTGGACATTTTTCTATTTTATTCTTTGGCCTAAATAGTTCCCAGTACATTATTTTAAGTCTCTTTATGAGCTTTTAACATGTTAGCTTTACTTGTAGGTCTATTTAGCGAAAACATGGCATTCGTGCATACATTTTATGACGCCGAGATCCTAGCAGAAGTAGAGGAAGAGGAATATTATTATGCAAGGAGATTCCTATTAGCAAGATGTGCCCAAAAGTATGAAGAATACTTAGGCCAGGCAGTTGTTAAGGAAAAAGGGATTTTCTTGGACAAACTTGAGGATAAAATGCCAGATTTCTTTAGCCGGCTTCAAGCTTCTGGTTGGATATGCTTAGTTGATGAGCCTATCAAAGCCAACTACACCATGGTTACTGAATTCTATGCTAATGATTTGGGGACAAATTTTGGGGAAGCAGTGGTTACTAAAGTTCAAGATGTGCAAGTTGACTTTAGCCCGATGATTATAAATGCTATTTATAGGCTACCAAATGTGGACAATAGGGTGTATAAGGAATGGTTTTGGGAATTGGAAAGTTAATGGCTCATCGACAAGTTGCATAATAGGGTGTCTCTTGAGTGGTTTACTTAGAATAGAGGGGTTGATTCATATGAGTTCACAGCTAAGACTAAGTCTTGGTTTTCTATCATTAATTCCAGAGTCATCCCTTTTACGAATGATAACAGAGGTAACTTTGGATCGTGCACTTGTCATTGATGCCCTTGTGGACGGGTTATAAGTGAATATTGGGCAATCGATTGTTGATCAAATTGCTGAGGTAGCCCAAGGGAGGGCTAAGAGTTCGGTTTACCCCTCATTTATCACGAGGCTGTGTTATGAGACTGGGGTAGATGCCCAGCCTACAGATGAGGAGAAAACGTTAGGCAAAGAAATTCACCCTTTGAAGAAGAAAGGTAGCCAAGGAGGAAGAGGATGATTGACATTTTGGATCCGTTCCTTGGCCAGTTCACTGAACCAGATTCAGAGGCTAGAGGTTCAACCACAACTGTAGTAGGGCCTTGTACTGCTACAGGACCTCTTTATTTTGGTCCTCCTACCATGCGATCTCTTTCCTCCTAGATACATAGGATGGGTTATAAGATTAGATAGCTTGTTGCAGGCCTCACCACTAGCCCACCAGGGGCATCTACCGATGATCATCCTACACTTGCTTCAATGTCTGCCACTTAGAGGGTTATGAATGATCGACTTAAGCATATGAGTCGACGATAGGGCAAGATCATGCGGCGGCAAAGGAAGTTCAAGGAGCACAAAAAGAAGAAGAGAAAATTCTTAAATAATATGATGATTAAGCTGAGGCATTTATGTGGGTCCAGTTTATCAGATAATGATAATTTGGCCTTCCTCTCGAGATCTAGCTCAAAGTGATGTCTTCAGAGAGTCCCTCATATTCTCTTTCTACTTTGTGATTATACTGTGAGGATACAATACCATTTTCAGTTGGGGGTGCTCTTATAGGATGTTTGACTTGTATATTCTAATTTCTAGATTGATTGACTTGTATATTCTGATTTTTGGATTGATAGTCTATATTTTTTCATTCTTGAGATGCTTATTTTGATGTTGATGTGTCCTTGTTGGGCTTGGATTATTGTAGATGTGGTGTGCCCTTGTCAGGCTTGTATATATTGTATTGTAATAATTGTTTAGTTTGGTTTATTAGTTTCTTGTGTTTCCAGATTTTTGTAGTTTTCTTATAGTTGAGTAGCTTCATGATTTTAGTTTATCAGTGTCTTGCCTTAGTAGGTGTGTGATTGGTGATGCCCTATGATGGATTGAGTAATAACATTCTTAAGGATCATCGCTCAGTTGTGAGTGTGTGAGTTGGTTGTTGTCTTCGGTGAAGTTTGAGTAATCGTTGACCTTGTTGATGCCTAAATGTTAGATCGTGACTTGTTTGGAACTAGCAGATTTAGTTAAGTGTTTTGAATTATGAAAGAAGCATACCTTTCCTATTTTGAAATTAAATGATTTTGGGACAACACTTTGACTCTTTTTGTGACTCTTAATTGCTAGATGAATATCTTGATATATGAGTCCCTTGTATTTGACATGAGAGTGAAATTGAATCTATTCGGATTAGTTTACATGTCATGTGTGGTGAGTTGTTTTATTTTATTCCTTGTGTTCACTTATTGTAAGGACCCGGGCTTCATATGGCCTTAATAGTGCATGAAATTTGGTCTTCAAAAGTTTTTGATTAAGGTGACACCACATGGGCACCTCTACGGGTCATATGACTCATCACCGGCCATGTAGGCATTCACTAGATGAACCCCACATGGTTCGTGTGACACTTCACTAGCCATGTAGTGGCTCGTGAGAGGAGCTTTGGCCTTGAAAACTATACTTTTCATGCATGAACCTCATACGGTCCATGTGACTCGTACACGAGTTGTGAGGTGACCCATATGGGTGTTGGTGTGAAAATTTTTTAAGTATAGAATCATCGTCTCGAAACTTTGTTAGTGGAGAATTTGTCTAAGTGGAGCCTCACGGATGGCCACATGGTCTGTGTGACCCCTATACGGAACCCCTGATACTTTTTGACATCTGTTTCGTTAATGTCTTTCTTGTAATTTTTGCTATTCCTAAGGGTTGTTTATGACCTTCTAACCTATCCTAAACCTCTCAAAAGACATATACTCTTCTATTCTCATTCAAATTAAATTCAACACTTAGAATTATTCAAACTCTCTCATCAAAAGAACTCCTCTCAAGTAAGCCTTGAAGAATAGCTTGGATCTTAAGGAAGGGTCTTCTTCTTCACTAATTTCTTCTTGGTTAGCTAAGGTATATGAGATTGATTCATGGTCTCTTTCAACCACGAAGTCCCCAAACTCTTTTACACTTGATTTTATGAAATTGAACTTACTTTAAACATGAGTCTTTTAGATTATTGTTTATTTGGTTCTATTGAGATATGGGTTATGTTTAATGGTTGTTTTTAAAGTGATTTAAGCCCTAATATATTGAATTGCATTAAGATTATGAAGATTTGAATATGCATTGTCCCTTTAAAGTTTGACTTAAGCATGGGTAATCTAAATTGTGACTTAAATATGCATTTACTTGAATTTCATATTGTATTATTGATTTAAGTTTGAATCTCTATTGTCCATGTTATCCTCATAATATTCATGGCATATGCATACATGAGTATTGGTTTGATGAAAATTATTTAGTCGGTTAGGCCCACATATGTTTATGAATAATATTTTGATGAAAATTATTCAGTGGGTTAAACCCACATATGTTTATAAATATGATTTTGATGAAAATATGGTTATGACAAGAATGTGATCACATAAATGTCCATGATATGGCTCTTTGAGAAACTTTATGTGCTTACACCATTTTAGATATATGTGAATGAGTTATTCCTATGCATGAAAGCATGAATTGAAGTATGATTTGGCGTCTGAGCCCAAGTATGCAAGATTATGGAGAATGTTTGGATTTTGAGCCTAAGTATGCATTGAAATGATTTGAAATGACTTATGCCTCTTTTGAAATCATGTATTATATATATGTATTATTATGGGATGATGACTTAGCACCAATAAGATTGGAGGCGTCAGGGCTATCCCCAAGGATCCTCTTCCTTTCTCTTGAACTATGTGCCAACATTGGTATATGGTAACCTTTATTGAAATAGTCTGGTCGTAAGGTATGGTTACAATTATGATATGATATGATATTGAAATCCTTCCAAAAGGATCGGGGTTGTAAGGAAGGTGGTCATCACACTGAAATGACCGGCTCGTAAGGTGTGGCGTAGATTACCTTTGGCAAGTAATCTTCTCACACGCGATGGGAGGCTTTCATCAGGCAAATTCATGTAATAGCTCGCATGGGTTTGAGATGTCGGTTGAGGTCACATCCCCTTTATGATAAGCATTATGACATTTCATGCATTATGGATTTTATTGCATATTGATATATTACTCTTCTTTGTCTATATACTTCTTTTTATATGTGTGCCCTTTTCATCTAATAGTGAATGCAAGTTTAAAAAGTTCATATGCATTGCATGTTTGCATACTTATTACATTCAAACGTACCAATGCATATTTTTTGCCTATATGATCTAACCATATAGGGGTCAGAGACTATATCCATCCACCTTTTGACGAATAGTCGGATTTGTGAAAGTTATTGTGGTGAGTCCAATCATCCAAGGACAAGATATCACCCATCTACCTATTATGTTTCTATCGCTTATGTTATTTTAACGTTGAGGGTGAGCATAGGACATGTCTCACCCTCGTCCTATTCCATGACTTACAGGCATTGTTGGACAATATGTAGACTCTTGTACGGATATATGTTATGTTTTGTTATTTGGACACTATGGTTATGGCTATCTATTGAATATGGATATTATGATGTTGATTATGATATAAGGTGGAAGTCGAAAGTCCTAAGTCCCAATCTATCTCCATAAAGTGAGTCATACTTATCCGCCCCTTAACTTCTGTATGTATGTGCTATATGGATCATGCTAATCTTTATCCCTATAACATCCCTATAGCATGAGTCCTACTTTCTTGTCCCTTAGAACTTGTGTTTACTACTTCATTACACGTTTTCGAACTGATGAAGTGGATTTGGATACTTTGAGGCTTGTTTGGGGACTCTTGAGTTTCCATTCGCCATGTCACTCCTAGACCCTAGGTTCGAGTCGTGACACTTGTTCCACCTAGAACTTGCCCGATTGGTCTTGATGGAGTTTGCTCGGAACCTTAGGCATTCTTTGGTTTATTTTGAGTTCAATTAGCCTGAAAAACCCACCTTTGTATTAATTGTATCTTTAGTGTCCTCTTTTGAGCCTTAACCATTTTGTTGGCAACCTAGTTATAAGCCTTGATCCTTTTTGAAAAGACAACCCTCTTTTGAACCGTTATCTCCTCCTTGAACTTGAATTACTTGTGATAATAGAGGTTTTAAGCCTAAGTTAGGGGTGATGTGGGAGGATTAGGAAAGATGTCTATCATTTGAGATCTTGTTAAAAGAAAGAAAAGAGAAAGAGTGTTGTTTGGAGGAAAAAAAAGAAAAGAAAGAAGTGTTTTCAAAAATTTTAATAAAGAGAGAGAAAAAGTGTTTGAATAAATCGATTCCTCCAAAAAGTTGAAAATGGTCTCATATGGGACATCAAGGTTGGAAAAGAAAAATGAAATATGCATTAGTGTGAAATTTGAAGAAAAAAGTGGGAAAGTTCCAAAATGAATGTTACTTATAGAGTTTAAGGAGGGTTTGGTCACTATTATCCAAACAGTATCCTACCCTACCTAAAACCTACATTACAAGCTTGATAAAGCCCTTTGAGATTTCTATTCGAATAAAGTTGATCAATGTTGATTGAAAATATGGGCAAGCCTATGGTATGGCATTGATGTGCATACGATGTTCTTTATTGAGTGTGAATGTTAGAACCCTTGTCCCTTGTGTAGTAAATATTTGTGTGTATTTTTGGACTTTCTTTCTTTTTGTGAGGGCATGCAAATTGAGATGGATTGGTGAAATTGATACCTTTCAAAGTTGAGTCAAGTGGAATCATTTGATTGAGAGGTTTGAGTCATTTCTTGAAAATATGTGTTGTTGCTTGATTATTCTTGGACGTTGATTTTATCTTTGAAAAAGGTGCTTTTGAAAATGAGGGAGTTGCTTGATAGACAATCACATGCTTATCTTAATTATTGGTACCAAACAAAGTTATAGTCATGGCTTAGTTGATGAATATGAATTGGGATTGTGTTATGCTTAACTTGATGGCCTTTTGTGTTTAGTTTGGTTTTGCTTGAGGACAAGCAAAGTTTTAAGTTAGGGATGTTGATAAGCGGTGAATTTACACTCATTTATGACTCCTTTTCATACTATTTGTATTGTTAATCTAATGGATTGAGACTAACTATGTTTTGAATGGTGTATATTTTAGGTACTTATGCTTTACAACAAGTTTTGCTGGAAAGAATGAAGTTTGGAGCTGATTTAGAGCAAAAGGGATCTTAAAAAGAAGAAATGGACCTGACACACATTTATGCTCCGCGAACATGGTCATCAGATCTGCAAATGCGGAGCATTAGATAAATGTACACCGCGAATGCGGACTTTAGAGGGGTGGACGCGGAAGTGAAACAAGCTAGACCCCGCAAACGCAGAGTGGACAGGTGCGGACGTGGTTTAAAATATGTTGACCTCTGCGAACGTGGTTAATCCTTCGTGAACTCGGAGTGTTAATGTCTTTAATGACCGAGAAGATTCAGAATTCCATATTTTTTTTAATCTCAAATTCATATTACACACACTCTCAGCCTTGGAAAGGATACAAGAGCATATGAAAGAAATTGTTTATCACATTTGGAAGGAAGAACACACCTTAGGATAGAATTCTAGCTTTGGGTGAAGATTGAAGAGCAAGTTTTCTATAATTTCTCATGGGGATTGAAGAGTGTGAGCTTCCATTATAAAATCTTTCACTCACTCTTACTTTCCATCCTTCGTAGTTAATACATTATATATGTAATAAGATTTGGATTTGGATTTGTATGTGGGTATTGATTAAACTCTTGCTCTTACACTTAGTTGAATATATTTTTTTGCAAATCAAGTGGATTTCTCCTTAATTGCTTCAATTGTGCTTAACTGATTTATGGGTTGATGCTGTAACACCCCACACTTTACAATATTGGTACAATTCAAAGGAAACATGACATGAAAAGGGCAAGTGACGCTAAATT
>JAPFFP010021745.1:0-16377 GCA_026153255.1 Solanum medicagineum
AATTCCCAAGTTGTCCCTCAATTTGATTGTCTTCTTGCATAAATAGTGTAGTGTTTATTTTTGTTCTTCATTTTGAAATCCCCCCACCCCCACCCCCATTTTAGAGAATATAGTGATCAATGCATGAAATGATTATTAGTGGATCAACATGGTAAAGCCCCATATTCCTTGTGGATTTGACCATAACTTCTGGTGAGGTTTATACTTGACTGCGACTGCTTTACTGTTGGAGCATGAACATCACTCTGTCATCTTTTGAGGGTTAGGGATGTTGAGTACAAAGTCCTTGCTGTAGAGTAGGTTTAGGTGGTTAATGAGTTCCTTGATGTCTTTCCCAATGATCTTCCCAGTGTTCCTCACATAAGGGAAATAGATTTTGGCATAGACCTCCTTCCCGATACTCAACCCATTTCCATTCCCCCTTACCATATAGCCTCGGTGGAGTTGAAAGAACAAATGAGGGATTTTTGGAGGAGATTTATAAGACCTAGTCAATTACCTTAGAGTGCATCGTTCTTGTTTTTAAAGAAGATAGATGGTACTCTTAGAATGTCCATTGACTACTGACAACTTAATAGGGTCACCATAAAGTATAAGTATCCTCTACCAAGGATTGATGATCTTTTTGACCAACTTCAAGGGGCTAGTCACTTCTCTAAGATGGTTCTTCGGTTCGGGTATCACCGAGTGAAAGTGAGTGAGTGTGACATTCCCAAGAAGGACTTCCGGACTACGTATGAGCGCTATGAGTTTATGGTTATGTCCTTCAGCTTGACTAATGCACCATCTATCTTCATGGATCTTATGAATAGGGTCTTTAAACCCTACCTTGATTTGTTTGTGGTGGTTTTTATTTATGATATATTGATCTATTCCCATAGTGAGCATAAGCATGTGGATCACTTAAGGGTGGTGTTACAAATCTTGAGGGAGGTCCATCGGTTTGCTAGATTGGCAGTTAGGTTGGAGGAGGTTGATAATGGTGGAGTAGTGGTGATTGATTGTTCTAAATCTTCATTGATTGAAGAGGTGAAGGAAAAGCATGATCTTGACCCCGCCTTGTTAGAACTGAAGGCCTTGGTGAGAGATGGTAAGGTGGAGGTTTTCTCCCAATGGGGAGATGGTCTCCTTAGGTACCAAGGTAGATTGTGTGTATCTTGCGTTGATGACTTGATAAAGAAGATTCTAGATGAGACACATAATTCTTCCTATTCTATTCACTCTGGTTCTACCAAGATATATAGAGATTTAAGGGAAGTGTTTTGGCAGGGTGGTATTGTCACGACCCAAAAATGGGCATGACGCCACTCGTCTTATCCCACTAAAACAAGTCAGCCTACAAGCCAACTATAATGTTAAAATGCAGAATTATAATTAAAAAATGGAAGTTCAATTGCAAATGATAAGTCAACTGAATGAAAATCCCCCAAAACCTGGTTGTCACGTGCACAAGCTTCTAATGTATTACAATAGATTCGAAAGGAAACACAAGTATCATATGATATTGTCTCTAGAATAGAACAAAATCATAAATAGGAGTAAGAAGTCAGCTGGGATGGCAAACAGCTACCTCTCACAATCTCCGTAGGAAGCCTTAGACAAGGAAAGTAGATTGTATCACGATGATCCGGGCTCGCAACCTACAAAATTATTGTAGCAAGGGGTGAGTACCAAACACACGGTACTCAGCAAGTGAACTACTAAACACAAAATTAAGTAATATAGAATATAGGTACCCCCAACACTCCAACCAAACCCCCACAACTACAACCTGTATAAAATCAATCCAGCATAATAGTTCACAACGTACATAGCATATAGCTCAATAACCACACAAACTATTATATATCAACAACACCAAAGATCAGTCATCTATCACAAGTTTCACAAAGCACTATGTTTATAAATGATAATGAGATGTAATGCAATGCAATGTAATGTCAAGTAACAAGATACATGTCTGACCTAGTAATACACACCTGCTGTCTCACAGTCCAGGACCCATGGGGGACTTCTAGTCCATCCATCTGTCGCGGCGTGTGACACGACCCTCGAATCATAGTATCCGCCGCGACATGCGACATGTCCCTCGAATCATAGTATTCGTTGCGACGTGTGACCCGACCCTCCAATAATAGTATCCATTGCGGTGCGCGACATGTCCCTCGAATATGGTATATCCTCTTTAATTCTCATTCTTTTTCGGTCCACAAAATACTTGTCACAAAAGTCAATGCAAATGGGCATGTTTACATAATAATGAGAAAATGTCTTATTTTAATACAATCCACAGTTCACAACAACATAGTTTGGTATAACATCAACAGGATCCCAATACCTCAAAATCATTCTCAACACCTCACACAGGAAGCACAAGATTCTATATATTAACAATGGTTAAGAAATTCACTTGCCTTAATAATTAAACACTCACTGTGGAGCTTGAGCCTTCCCCTTTCGAATAGAATCCAAAACACCATGATCTAATCCAATAAGAATTCACAATTAAACTTCAAACTAATGATACTCATATTGCTATAGGTCTAGCCTATACCCAAATACTCACCCAATTCTACAGTCAATTTCTTAAGCGTCAAGTATAGGGTTAAATCTTAATATCTTCAATATTCAAAATCTAATGGTGTTCATATAATACAAATCCCCAATATTAATACAAGAACTCATACATATATATTCGATTATAGTATTAGGTTCAACTAATGAAGAAACAAAAGCATTGGATCGAAGGGGGACGAGGCGGAGAACCAAAGCACTGCATAGAATTGGAGGAGCAACATACATACTCTAATTAATGCAAAATTATTCCTTAAGAGAAAGAGTGTTACTATTATGATGAAAAAAATGTGAAAGCAATTCACCACTAAAGCAACAGTACCAAATATTGTGAATTTCGTTCAATTTAGCATGGCCACCTGTACATGGTTAACACAATATGCCATATATTAAATTGGGAATTTAATTCCTTGGGCCACTCACCTTAATACTACTTATAATTATGTCACTGTTAACATACTCCGTTCAAAGCCAAGGGGTGAGTTAGTGGTTTACCTGCATATGGTATTGTTCTTCGTTGTCTCTCGTTGAAGATAACTGCACAACCCTATTTCTTCTTTTCAATTTATTTTTCAAATTTTATTAAAAGAATTAAACCCTAATAACTATTTTCTTCTATATGTACTAAGTGGTATAGGATATTTAATAAGTTATCAATTTAGTCTCCTAATTAACCAGCTATCTAGATTTACCCATAAATTTAATAGTCATGGTTACTGAATAGACCAAAATACCCATTTAAAATTTATGAGAGGGATATTATAGAAAAGCAAAAGGACTAATTCTCAAGATGATATAACGGGTCATTACAGGTATAAAGAGAGACATTGGTAAGTTTGTATCTGGTTGTCATAATTGCCAATAAGTGAAAGCCGAGCATCAAAGGCCAGGTGGGCTAGCACAACATATGCAGGTTCCTACTTGGATATGGGAGGAGATTAACATGGATTTTATGGTTGGGTTTCCTAACACTAGAAAGCACTTTGATTCTATTTGGGTTGCGGTTGATACAATACAAAGTCGGCACATTTTCTATCGGTTACGAATACTTGTGGTGCCAAAGATTATGCTAGATTATACATTCATGAGTTGGTTAGATTGCATGGGGTGCCTTTGTTTATCATATCAGATCATGGCGCTCAATTCATTCTCACTTTTAGAGGTCCTTCCAAAGATGTCTTGGTACCAAGTTAAAGCTTAGTACAGCCTTTCACCCTCAAACGGATGGCCAAGCGGAAAGAAGTATCCAAACTCTTGAGGATATACTTAGAGCTTGTATTTTGGATTTTAAGGGTAGTTGGGATGAAAATCTTTCGCTGAGTTTTCTTACACCAATAGCTATGATTCAAGCTTTGGTATGGCTCCTTTTGACTCTCTCTATGGTAGACGTTGTAGATCCCCGGTTGGATGGTTTGAGGTGGGGGAGATGGCTTTTTTTGGCCCTGATTTGGTTATGGAGGACATGGAGAAGGTGAGGATGATAAGTTAAAGATTGAAAAAAACCCAAAGTAGAAAAAGGTCTTATGCCAATGTGAGGAGAAGGGACCTTGAATTTAAGGTTGGTGATTGGGTCTATTCGAAGATCTCACCCATGAAGGGTGTGGTTCATTTTGATAAGAAGGGTAAATTGAGTCCAAGATTTTTGGGTCCCTATAGAGTGTTGAGGAGGATTGGTAAGGTGCCTATGAGTTGAAGTTGCCCAATTATATGCTTATGGTTCATCCGGTCTTCTGTGTGTCTATGTTGAGGAAGTGTATGGGTGGCCGAAGTGCTATTGTGCCTCTACATGTTGTGGGTGTTGCTGAAGATAATTTAACTTATGAAGAGGTTCCAATAGAAATTTTTGATAGATAAGTGAAGTGGTTGAGGAACAAGGATGTAGCCTCCATTAAGGTTCTTTAGAGAAACCAACAAGTTGAAAGTGCCATATGGGAAGCCGAGGCGGATATGCAAAAGCGATATCCCTATCTCTTTCATACTACTCAAGCCTAAGGTACTATTTAAGTCCTCTATATAATTTCAACTCTTGTGTTTCAGCCCTTATGTCATTTGCATGCATTCATGTTTATGTTGATAAGTTCATGGTGATTTTGACACTTATGTTGAGATTTTCTGAAAGTGGTGTTTAAGTGCATTATTGCATTCTTGTTTAGGCTAATTCCTTCATGATTACTCTTCTTATGTATAATTCTTTCACATTCAGGGATGAATATTCCCAAGGGGGAGATATTGAAATGCCCCAAAAAGTGCCAAAAAAATGTTCCTCGAAAGTGCCTATAATCGTAATTTTCCTATATCTCAATATCCGTGCATGATATCAAAAATCTGACTTCATATTCTTGATCAAGGGGAAAAACTGAGTGGTAAATAGGCCTATCCCCGATTTTAGAGCAACCATATCAAAATTTTGTTTTCCAAAAATTTTAACTTCAGTGGTAGTCCGCGTTGGCTCTGCAATGCGGAACCATCACAGAGCAATGTATTTTGTTGCCAGTTTTCTTATTTTTGCCTAAGGCTTTGGAGTCTTGGGCCTAAGCCTTCCTACGTATAAAAACACCTATATTTAGTCATTTTTTAACCCCATATCATTCAAGACATTCCCCAAAACCCTTTCTAATACTTAGCCAAATATTACATCCAAATTCAAGTGTCCAAAACTCATTATGGATATCAAGAAATTCATTCAGGCTTCAAGATCTCATTCAAATCTTCATCAAGGAAATCCTCAAATTTGATATATGTGGGTTTCAACCATTGGATCCTTTCACCCATGGTGCCCAACCTTCACTTTTATGTAAATTGCATGTTTTCAAGTTGATTTACTTATGGGTATTCTTATGAATTTGATTACAAACTATGTTGGAGTTTCATAAAATGTGGACTGTTTAAGCATGTTTTGAGCTATGAACCTATGTTCTATGATGAGATTTGATGAGGGGTTTTAATTTTTCTTGCATGAGGGTGTTACCAAGTGTTGGTGGGTAGATTTACACTAAGTTTTCTCACATGATTTTACTCTTGAATTGCATAATTTTGAACTAGTATTACACACCTGCCAAGTGTTTGATAAAACGTCCAGTTAAGGGTTCTTGAGTTAATGAAGGTCTATTGTCTGGCTTATAAGCTAGGTGACTTTATGATGATGAAAGAAATGTATGTATATGTTAATTTCATGAAAAGTATATATAGTATTGCAAGTGACCACACCTTGTTGAGGGGGTGATATGCTTCAATCACCTTGTAAGGGGGTGCTAGGCTCGTACTACCATGTTGAGGGGTATATACCTTCACCACCTTGTCGGGGGGTGTTAGGCTCGTACTACCACATTGAGGGGTATATACCTTGACCACCTTATCGGGGGGTGCTAGGCCTGTACTACCATGTTGAGGGGTATATACCTTGACCACCTTGTTAGGGATGCTAGGCCCGTACTACCACGTTGAGGGGTGTATGCCTTGACCACCTTGTCGGGGGGTGCTAGGCTCGTAATACCATGTTGAGGGATATATACCTTGACCACCTTGTCAGGGGGTGCTAGTCCCATACTACCAATTGAGGGAGATACCTCAATCACCATCCAAGGTGTTGCTAGGCCTTGGATTCCAAGTATTAGTTGCTTGGTCTATGATGATGATCTCTTCCTACACATGTTATATATTCTCTAAAGCATGTTTTACTTCAAGAATTGATCATGCATGCCATATTGTTATTATACTATCCATTGCCTATGTTTATGCATTTTGACCATGTTGCCTATCTCTTGTTGCATTGCATCCTATAAACTTAGTACATTCAAACATACCAACGCATACTCACTGTGTAGAAACTAGAGCCCTACACGATCATCCTCCCCTTGGCTAATTGGTCATCTTGAAGATAAACTATTGGTGAGTCCTCAAAATTTGGGGACATTAGCTATACTACTCTTGCCTTTGTCATTTCTTAATGTTGAACTCTTTATTCTATGAGGGTGAGACCGAAAAGTGTCGTGCCCCCCCTTTTAAGTCTATGTTTAGAGGTGTTGTTGGAACTAATGATGTAATGGTGCTTGAGCTTTGACTCTCTATGATTTATGCTATTAAAGACTTTCCTTAGTCCTTTTATCTTTGTTTATATTTTTTTGATGTTGTTTACTTTGCTTCCGCGACCAAGGATGTGTGATTGCTATGCTAAGAGACTTGTTTGGATCCATCCGAATTCCCATTTGCCAAGTCACGTCCACGCCCTAGGCTTGGGTTGTGACAACGGTGAAAGATAAGGCATCAACTCCAGACTCTTATGCCTAAACAGTTTTAGGTAATGTTTGTTTCAGACCTCAGATAGTAGCATTTTAGAAACGTCGAAGAGAATCTATTTTGGAAAGCATAATTTAATATTCTATCCACCGTCTAATTTATCTTTTAAAGTATTACTTTAATGCGTAATAGATAAACAACAAAGATGTCTAGTAGATAATTCTTGGATAGTCTATACTAAGAGAGACAACAAGCATTTCATAGCGGTAGTAAATGCACTATGTCAATATTTCACAGACAAAAGTAGACAAATGAAGTTTAAATACTAGGTAGTTATGCATGGAAAGACAAATGGCATTTTCCATACATAGATAGAAGTTGTAGATTCTATACAAGGTGTCAAAGCCCCACTTTTTAAAGGTTTATTGATCTCAATGAAGCATTAGACTATGCTAGAGGAATATTAGGACCCAACTTTTATATTTCTCCAACCCTTAGACATAATCCAGGACACAGTATCCATTATAATATCAAAAAGGATATTGGGAAAATTATTTTTTGTGACCATTGCTCTTCAATGACTGAGGCATTTAATAGATTGAATTTTGAAAATGAAACACCAATGCAAGAAAATGATAGACTCATAGGAAAATTACAAAAATGGAGGAACGTCTATAGGCAGTAAAATTCGAGTTATATCAAACGCAGATAAGCATGGATGATCGCAACAAAAATCCTCAGAGTTCTCTATCTCCAATAAAAATAGATGAGACGGGTGTGCATTCCCCAATAAATGCAAAAAAGATCCAATGTGTAGGATATGGAAATAACTAGTCCGGCTCAAACGATAGCCAGTAAAGACTCATCAAATCAGTTGATGGCTGAAACTTTGCCAAAAAGTGCAACTAATGAGGAAACATTATGGATACTCCCCGCAACACTAAGAGGTGAGTCATCTAAGAAAAAGACAAGTAAATCAAGACAAAAAAAGAAAGAAAAAACGGAAAAACTAATAGAAAAAGCTTTGAAAAAATATTTGCAAATTACTAAACAAGAGCTTCAAGACAGGTATGAAGACATGAAAGACAAAGGAACTCAGTATGACTCAGATGATGAGGTTCATAATGGAATGGATGATGATTCGGGAATGAGCTTCGATTCGATCACACTGCATAATCTAGACACATGAACAGATATTACAGAAAATGACAAAATAAGAAGTCAACCAAGTTGATGCGGAAAGACAAGAAATAGTGGAAGATAAGGAATATAATCGCAGAAAAGGAATATTTGGACAACTAGGCTAAAAGGTCAAAATGACGATGTGAAGTGTAGAAAATGAGGCAATATTATAAGAAGACATAGGCGATTGCAAGTGAAAGACTATAGGTGGAAATGGGTGGTTCATGCCTAAAGTTCCAAGGCTATTTCATATCCAAGGTTTTCAAGTCTGGTTTTGAAGTCCAAAATTCTCTACAAATAGATGATCAAATGCTGAAGAAAAGGGCATGAAAAAACAAGAGCAAGGCATAAGAACTCCTCTCTCTTAGCAATATATTCCCCTTCCCTTTCATCTACCTTATGTATCCAACCCTTCCTCAACCAAAAAAAAAAAAATTCTCCTAGCTGAATAAAATTTGTTGTTATAAATAAGTGTGCTTAGTAATTTCACAAGCTTGAAGGAGTCCATCGGGTTTCCTGGAGGCGAAACCTCTATCAGTCTAAGTCATTTAAGTTCGTACATTTTACTTTCTGTTTTCTCCCCCAAGAATATGTGGTTATATGTACATTATGTTTGAATTTATGTTATCATGTATAGTGGTTATCCTATGTTCAAGTTATGAAGTATCATGTATATTATGTTGAGATTGTGTTTAAGTATTATGTTTGACAATTTGCATGTAATCTAACCCTTAGTAGATGGTTAGCCTTTTAACTTCTTAATAATAACAGTGGATTAACCTATAATTTCCTAGGATTCTAAGGCTTTAAAGGTCTAAAAGACTTACAAGGACAGATTAATTGCCATATCCGGGGTGGGGTTAAAGAACAAATTATTAAGTATATAGGTTTAAGAGGAAGAAATGAACAGGGTAGACTAAAAAAATAAAAGGGTATTGGAGAAATTAGAAAATGTATTAGTTTTTTGGCCTAAGATGTATATGAGAGAGGGAGTACCGAGTAGAACTTGTTCAAATTTTTGACAACAAACAATAGTTTTTTTGAATTTTAATTAATGTTTCTCATTATTTTTCCGTCATACTATCAACTTGTCACTAGAATACTTTTAGACTTGTAATTTTATCTTTAGACTCTGTTTATTCATATCTCTCATATCATTTTTGGTATCGTTATTTTATTAAGTTTTTCGTTATACTATAAACTTGTCATTAAACTACTTTTAGACTTGTAATTTTTATCTTTAGACTGTTTATTCATATCTCTATTATCATCTTAGTATCAGAGCAAGGGGTTTTGGGCAATTATTTTAAATGCGAAGACCATTGGAAAAAATACTAAATCGTATTTAACGACTAAAGAACAACTAAGTAGTTTATATCTTGAATAGACTAGATTTAATAACTCTAAAGAGAATAATCGGAGACTAGAGGAGCTAATAGATATAATATCAAGACTAGAATATAGGTTACTAGGACACCTAAAATCTAGATATCTTTTATAGAACTTCTATGAGAAGGGAAACGGCATAAATTTCCCTCCGAAGTTGTCGCGAAAAGTCATTTACACACCTTAACTATCTAAGTGACCTATTACACACCTATACTTCTCAAAAGTGAAACTATCACACACTTAGAAGTGTAACACCACTCTCACAAGCAAGTGGTGCATTACACTTGCTGCCACGTTAGGATAGAGTATCTTATTAAAAATGTTTGAAAACAATAGATCCCCTAAAGAGTGTCAAGTATTTATACATAACAATTCACCCTGAAAAACAATTTAGAATATTGAAAGATAATACAGTAATAAGGTGCAATTTTAGTAGAGGGGAACATACGCTGCATTCTGAAAACAAAAAATATAATACATTAATAGACTTAATAATAACTTTAAGTGAAAAAGCTCAAGAAAATAATAAAATCATAATAAGACTACTTGACCTAATAGAGAATATTCAGAACAAACAGAAAAAGATGCTAGACAACTCGAACAAAACTTCAATCAAAATCACAAGAATTTGAAATTGACAGAAAGATTTAGTATTTGAATACTAAGTTTAATATCGAAAAAGTACCTATGAATGTCGAAATAGAAAAATTACTCAGGACAATAACAGAAAAACCCAAAGAATTAGAAGTCAAGACAACACAACTAGTAACAAAAATAACAGGACAAGTAGAATCAGTAACGACTGAGATTAACGAATTACAAAAGATAGTAGCAAAGCTTGAAGAACTCTCTCTTTCATGAACGATCTAGACCCCATTTACGCCAAGACACTAAATTTTACATCAAAACTTCAAAACTAAGCTGCAAGGGTTTTCACACTATATACCCCAAAGCAAGTCCAATCAAGTTATTATTAAACAAAACAATACTATAATAGCACTATTATTAAAAATAAATACAAAATTAGATAAACTTCTTAAAGCAAAGGATGAAGTAGCAAAACAACCAAGAAATACTGATGTAGACGAATTAATAGTTCAGTTAAAAAATATAGAAATAACACCACAAAGACGCAAACCAAACCTGACTAGAAAACCTAAACTATGGACCTTTTCTCAGGTAGGACAAGAACAACTAAAGAAAGACAAAGAATAAGTTTTTCAGACAATAAAATAGGAAATAACCTTCTAACAGGGATCCTATCATAAAGTAGACAAGAAAGACAAAATCAAGAATTAAATCAGGTAATCGACATATACAGGACTTTAAGAATTTTCCAACAAAACCAATTAAAATTATTAAATCCTAAGACATTATATAATACAAAATATTTCTCAAGAAATACTCAACTATATACACATTATCGAGAAGGGCAGTTGTCAGCCATAGGAAACGAGACAACAATAATGCATCTAATTAATCCAGAATCATTTAAAATGATAATAAATACTAGAATGACTCTCATGCACATGTGATTGATTGTAATTGGATTAAAAGGACTAACTAGAAAGAACTTAGGCACTAAATTATTAATTGCAATATATGACGATAGATGGTCTGATCTAAAGAAATCCATCATAGGATTAACAGAGGTAGATATAATTGATAATGTAGGAATATTCTATATTAGCCCCGATTTCATGCTACACTTGAAAGAATTCTGAAGAAATACAAAAATAGGAATACAGACTAAAGGTTATGAAGAAATGGAGAGAGGTAATAATCTATTAGCATGTGTAGGATTAATAGGAAAAATGGCCCTAAGTAGTTATTAAAAATTTAGGATTAAGGTAGATGATGTAGTTGAAGTAATGGGAGATAAAGGAATAAAGCTAATTAAACCAATAAAACTAAATCCAGAAGAATATGCAGGGTTAGAATGAAATTTAGAGAAAGGGAGTACCGAGTAGGACTAGTTCAAATTTTTGACAACAAACAATATATTTTATAATTTTTAATTAATTTTTCTCGTTATTCCATCAAATGTTTCGTTATTTTTCCGTTATACTATCAACTTATCATTAGACTACTTTTAAACTTGTAATTTTTATCTTTAGACTTTGTTTATTCATATCTCTTGTTGTTCCTTTTTTTTTTAATTAAAAAAAAAATCTTGAATATTATGGGCTGATTATGATAAATATAAATTGACCAAATTTCGTGCTTGGTTAATTTATTATTTTTGGAAAACTTATATTGGGGAAGAGATTTCTTCTTACCTTATAGTTCCTCTCCAACAGCTGACGTCCCTGCACTATAAAAAGAGGGCTCTTTACACATCTTCGAACATATAATTGACAGCTTATTACAAACAAGAACACATACACTATATTCTCCTACATTCTTCCTCACTGAGCATGTTTTCTGAAAAAAAAAATTGATTTCTTTACAAATGTGGTTCAGTTTGATTCTCCCACGTTCAAGATCAAGTTTTTGAGTTTAAAGCAATTGTCAAATTTAGTTGGTCAGTGTTCACTTTTTTTATATGCATATACATTCTTGAAATTGCTAGTTTACTTTCATTATTATTTTCACTATATTGGTATTGCTAGTTCTTGTTTTTAAGTGTTGCAGGTTGCTTTTAGTTTCTTGCACATAAGACAAGAAGAGTCGCTTGGGATGGGGATGAATTCGAAGTAGGATCTTGAAGATTTATCTTATATGCATCCACTATTGTATTTTTATTTTCAAAGTTGTAATAATACATAGTGAAATTGGGGATTAGTGAAAAGAGGGAAGGGGAAGTATGTGCTACTTGTTTTCTTTTTTTTTTTCTTTGTTATTATGTGAGAATTATTAATTTGTCACAATTTGTTAAATTATGTTTAGGATTAAAATAAGGGTAAATAATTTCTTCACAAAGTTAGTAATACATTTTATATATTGGTCATATTGGGAAATTTGATCACTAACCTCTTTTAAATTAGACCTAGCTAACCATTGCATTCCCATCGGAACATAGAATAGTTTACGCTAGAATTTCAGTCCATTCCATCAAGAATCAATTACAAATTTAACATGCAAAGTTTTCCTTAATTCTGAGAACAACGGCTAAAAAAGAGAAATAACCTCAAAGTACGCATCAAATCCCGAACCAACTTCACCACAACATTCCTTGCGGAATTCTGAGTCACTGAACCTTTGAATCACCAAAATTGGAGTTGAAATGAGCTTTTTATGAGCTGATGCACCTTTGGACTACGATTTTCCACGATGTGCTGAAGCACATTTATAGACCTTCAGGTCCTTCTCCGTAAATGTGGGAGGCCCTCCGCGAACGGAGCTAAGCAAAAGACTGGCCTCTGCGAACGCGGAGTGCAAGTGCTTCACCAGCTCAAGTCTAGACTTCTTTGAGCCATTACTGAGGCTACCAGTATCAATTTTCTGCAAACGAATCATGTAACCACCCTGATTTCAAAATTTTGGATCTGACAGTGAAATCAGATTTCCCAACGGAGCCTTGTACAAAAAAAGAGCACCTCACATTTTTCCGGCTAAGTTTACCTAAAAGAATTGAGGGGGTCAAAATGCAACCAGATGACCCTTCCAACTAACGAAGGGTCGTTTTAGACTATTTTTGACATTTTAGAGCTGACCAAACTACCAGTTTTTGGTTCAGAGCATGTTAAGATGGATTTTACCATAAATGCTCTTTTTAGCTTTCGGTTGAGCTCATTTTACAACTTTTAGCTCAAAATCACACCATAACCATTTATGCTCGAACCAACCATCCTCCTAGCACAAATTGGCCATTCCAGAGCTGATGGAACTGCCTGAATCCTATTCTGAGGCAATTTACTAGGATTTTTTTGTTTTTCAGAAAACTCATTTTAGTAGTTTTAACTTCTCGCTAACCTGCAAACTTGCGTAGTTCCCAACCAAAACACCCAATAGCCATTATGACAGTCACAACAGGTCATAATAAGTCTAAGGTAGCTATACAAAGGCTCAAAACAACATAAATGATATAGAAACATATAATTGACCTACTGGGTCATTACAACATCTCCCACTTAAAAGACTTTCATCCGCGAAAGTAAAGTAAAAGGTGTACTTGATGACTCAAATATGTTGGGGTTTTGCACCTACATCTGTGCCTCCATCTCCCAAGCAACCTCCTCTACTGGAAATTGTCACCACTATGCCTTAACCATCAATATGACCTTGGAACGCAGTTGTCTGGCATCCCTGGCTAAAACAGCAAGCAGCTCCTCAACAAATGTCGGACGGTCATCCAACTCAACTATATCATACTACAGCACAAGAGACTCATTTGGAATATACCGGCGCAACATCGATACGTGGGACAGGGGATGGATAGCAAAGTATGCTGGAGGCAAGGGTAACTCATAAGCAAATGGCTCAATTTATAGTGGAATCAACTTACCCTGTTTTCCAAACCAATGACCTCTATAAGGGGCAAAACTCTCAAAAATACATGGTCACCAACCTCAAACTTATGGTAAGCATAGCTCTGGTGCCGACTCTGAGTTTTCCTCTTTCCTATATAACCCGGATCCTAGCCAGGGCATCCTGCAACAAATCTAAACTGTACGGACTTGGCTTTAAAGACTCAAAACACCCAACTAAGGAACTGCATCGCTGGCCATATGATGCCTCTAACAGGGCCACTTGAATGATGGTAAGATAGTTATTATTATAAGCAAACTCAGCTAATTGTAGAAAATGGACCCACTAACCTCCAAACTCCAACACACAGGCTCGTAACATATCCTCTAGAACCTGTATAATGTGTCAGACTGCCCATCATTCTGGGGGTGAAATGTCATGCTGAAATCAAACCAGGTGCCTAACTCTCACTGAAAAGACCTCCAAAAGTTAGAGGTGAACTGTGACCCTCAGTTAGATACGATCGATATAGGCACCTCGTGCAACCGAACTATCTGTTGAATATAAATACGGGTTAACTGCTCAGCACTAAAGGTAGAACAAACTAGAATGAAGTCTGTAGACTTAGTCAATCGATTAACTATCACCCAAATGCTATCATAACCCTTGAAAGTCTGAGGAAGCCCCACAACATAGTCCATAGTCACATGCTCCCACTTCCACTTAGGAATGGGCAACGACTGGAGTGTCTCACGTGGCTGGTGATGGTCGGCCTTAACTTGCTGGCAACTGAGGCAATGCGAAACATAGTCTGTAGTATCTCTCCTTATGCCATCCCACTAGTAATGTTGCCTCAAATCTCAGACCCTGGTGGATAGAGTATCGAGAATCATGTGCCTCTTGTCGAATCAAATGTATCAAATCCCCTACTCTAGGAACGCATAACGGACCATTGAATCTAAGAATCCCATCCAAATCCACTATAGCCTGACCCCTAGTACCCTACAATACTGTATCTTAGACACCCATTAGTGACTCATCCTCGAACTGAAGGGCTCAGATCTGATAAACCAATGAAGAATGTGCCCCAACAAAGGACAGTACTTGGCTAGAATCTAAAATATCCAATTGGACCAATCGATTAGCTAAGGATTGAATGCCCGAAGCCAACGGTCGCTCCTTAAATGCCAAGTGTACTAGGTTATCCATATTAACTGCCTTCCTATTCAAGGCATCCGCTACCACATTTGCCTTGCCCTAATGGTATAAAATAGAAATGTCATAATCGGCCAACAACTCAATCCACCATCTTTGGTGGGAATTAATGTCCCTCTAAGTCATAAGGTACTGTAAGCTCTGGTAGTCTATCTATAGATCTTGAGCGCAAACACTACCACTAACTCTAAGTCATAAGTAGGGTAGTTATGCTTGTGGGCCCGTAACTGGCGCGAAGCATAAGCAATAACACAATCTTCCTGCATCAGTACACAAGTCAACCCAATCCAACATGGGAAGCATCTCAATATACGATGAAGCCCTCTCCTTCTACAGAGAGGGTCAAAATTGGAGCAGTAGTCAGCAACACCGTCACCCCCGAAAGCTGGCCTCACACTCATCGGACAACTTAAATGGCACACCCTAGTAAGTCAATCGATTTAGTGCAGCAATAATAGTGGAAAAGCCCTCAACAAGCCACCTATTGTACCCTTCCAAACCAATAAAACTATGAATCTCTATCATTAAAGTAGGTCTAGGCTAGCTATGAATCGCCTCGACCTTAGCTGGATCCACACTAATACCCTCGCTGGACACCACGTGACCCAAGAAAGTCTCAGTCTCAAGCCAGAACTCACACATAAAGAACTTAGCGTATAACCTATGATCACATAGTGTTTGTAGCACGATACAGAGGTATTGGGAATACATCTCTCGACTTGGTGAGTATACTAGAATATCATCAATAAACAACACCACAAAAGAATCTAGATTTGGCCAAAATATTCAAGTTATCAAGTCTATGAAATAGGCATGACTAGGAACACTAGTGCCTATAAAGAGTTTCTAAAGTAGTCTTCTGAATATCATCTGCCCAGATCCTGAATTGATGATACCCGATCTCAAATCAACCTTAGAAAACATTAAAGCCCCCTCAATTGATCAAAGAAATCATCAATATGCGGTAGAGTATAAAAATTCTTCACCATCATTTTATTGAGTAGTCGATAGTCAATACACATCCAGAGATTCCTATCTTTCTTTGTCACAAACAAGAAAGGAGCTCTTCAGGGAGAAATACTTCGTCAGATGAACCCTAGATCTAGAAAACTCTGAAGCTGAGAATTAAGCTCCTTAAGCTCTACAGGAATAATCTAGTACGGATGAATAGATATTGGCTTAGTACCCGACTCAACCTCTATAGCCAAATCAAGTGCCCACATAGGCAAAACCACAAGAAAATCTACCGAAAACACACCAGGAAAGTCACACACAACTAGTACGGACTCCACAGAAGGAGTCTCATATGTGAAATCATGCATATGGGCCAAAGAAGCTGAACACATTGGAAATATTAATCTCCAATCTTGA
>JAPFFP010021756.1:0-16377 GCA_026153255.1 Solanum medicagineum
TTTGTTAGGCGGTTCTACCGCAGCGGTGACCTTGTCGGCCCGCGTATATATGTGTATAGATATTTGCTGTATGCTGGTGTTGCTGTTTGCAGGTTTGGTTAGTCAGTAAAACAGAGGAAACTCTGCCAAAATTTTGGTAGATTTCTTAGCTATTATAGTTGGAAATCCGCTTTAGTGTTTGTCTGGGTGCCCAATCGGCACTAATCACGATCCCTGGGTTGGGTCGTGACATGGATGTTTAAATATACTGTAAGATAAGAGGTGCAAAACTAGTGAAGGATAGGAATCCTTAATTCATCAAAACACGCAAAGACATTTGGTTTGTGAATTATAATTCGTGTTCCTAGTGAAACGGAGCATAATCTTGGGCTGAATTCGTTTGTGACTTAACAACTCTCGTGAAATCATCAAAAAGGTACGACATGTTTTCTTGCCCTGTTAATTTATTTCAAAATAGTATTAGAGTATGGCTGATTGATTGTTCATTCCATGTTTAAATGAGTTGATTTTCGTCTATTTATGATTAAAAACTTGAATTAGTGATGATTGGAGTTTTTAACAATTTTTTAATAAAGACAAATTCGATTTAGGTCCTATATGACGTCTGTTTAATGAGTTTTTGGCCTGTTATTTAATTTACACCTAATCTACTTGTTTTGAAATTCCGAAACTATATTATAATAGCGAATTAGATTAAAATAGAGTGAGTTATGATTTTTTGAAGTTTGACAGTTTTTGACTGCGTTTTTGATGAATCTGCTACTATTTTGCCCCTTTTTCAAAAATTTTCATTCAAGATTATAGTCCAAATTGTGTATTTTCATGATCTACTCGTTTCAAGATTTCCGAAAATATATTATAATAGAAAAATAGTTGTAAAACGAGTAATTTAGATATGTTTATTTTTTTTTGAAAAACAACAATTTTTTTTGACATTCTTTCTTAAAAAATTAGATGCTTTTTTTTAATTAATGATTTGGGTTGTTTTAATTGTTTCTTGAACTTAATTGAGTAATTTTTCATCTTTGAGCCCTGAGTGTGATTTGTTATTCTCTGCCAGATATTGGTGATATTTATTGTCACTGTTTGAATGGTTCAAACCATGATGTTAAATTTTTGGTTTCTATTTCAAATATGGATGATTGGGAATACACTCCTATTACTCCAAGTGAGAGTAATCTTATTGATGCAACAAAGAAGATTCGATTCTAGACGAAAAGATCAGTTGAGGAATTTGATTCTGAACCGGAAATCCGTAGATCTTATTCCATTGAAGAACATAATCAAAATAGATACTTGACGACAAATAGAAGAGAAGGAAATAAATTGCTTGCTGCGTTCGAGAAAATTAAAATGGATGAGTTAGGCTTTCTTTTGGACTTCCTTAAAGTTTTACTGAAAAATTTGATGAATTCAAAAAATATATTGTTGTTGATAAAGTGGAAGCCTTTGGCTTTTGTATGATTCTCTTCTACCTTTTTGAAAGCTTGCATTAATTGAGGAATGTGAGGAACTTGAGCTTGACAAACCCTATATGGGAATTTGTGTTAGTTCTAGGTGTTAAATGGGTCAAAATTACTGGAATTTACCTTGATAATTTTTTTCCTTAATTGTTAAACATGTTATTTTGATATCTTGTTTTGGATATGTTATGGATATTCATAATAAATTTGTTTTTTTCTAAATGCCTTGGATTATTTTTATTATGGTTAAGACTTAGCAATCTTGGTGCATAAGTCTTTATCAAATATATATTAAGAAATTAATTTCTGGTTTTAGTTAAACATTTGAAATGTAAATGATGATTGAATATTTTATAATACCCTTTCGATTTTACACCATATGTAAAACTATTTTTAGAATTAATTTACTTGAATGTATGTTTATACATACCTTAATTGATGAGTAAACTTGCTAAATTATCTCTAACTTACAAACGTGGCTACTAAAAGCATTATTGCTGACTTAAACAAACGCGGAAAATTGAATAGTGACAATTATGACATATGGAGTCGTAAGATATGGTATGTCCTAGACGAGCAAAATATGCTCGAAGGCATAAACTATGTAATTGGTCAGCCAGAAGAGGGTAACAATGCTCAACACAGAAGAGAACTTGAAACTTACAAAGCCTGGAAAAGGGCAAATTCCATTGCACGTGGAATAATTGTAAGCTTTGTGGTTGATGAATGATTACTGAATGTAAGGAATTTCTTAATGCTCATGCAATTTGGACTCACTTACGAGGAACGTACGGGGGAACTTCTGTGACCCGCTTGAGACAGCTAACTATAAAGTTTGACACTTTGAAAAAACGTCATGATCAAAGTATCAATCAATATCTTAGGGTGATGTCAAACATAATAGCATGACTTAAAAATGCTGGTCACGTTCTGTTTGATGAGCACCAGTCTCAATCAGTGATTTTTTCCCTTTCTAATAATTAGGAACATTTTGAAGGTTAACCTGACCCACAATGAAAGCATAAAAACTTTTTCTGATATTGCATGACATGTTGAACTTGAAGATGAGCGTCTTGGTGCTACTAAAATTACTGCTAATGCCTTTGTGGATGAATCAAGTGGTAAGAAATCTTCAAGCTTCAAGTGCAAGAAAGATTTTGGAAGAAGAAAGGCCGATGAAGGACCCTCTGAGAAAAAGCACAAACCAAATTCTAAGAAAGGAAAAAAGTTTTTTAAGAAAAGAGACAAGAGCAAGTTGAAGTGCTACAATTGCCATGGTCTGGAGTTCTAAGAAAAGAGACAAAAGCAAGTTGAAATGCTACAATTGCCATGTTCTGGAGCATTTCGCTCGTGAGTGTACCGTGCTGGAAAAGATAGCATTTCTAAACGCTTCTTTAAGTGTTTTATGTGTTACAAACACTTCTTACTAACTGAATCTTATCCGACTCAAGATCCACCGACCACGTGAGTTGAGATTGAGAAGCATTTGTGGAGTTTGGTCGAGTTACATCTGGATCTAGATGGATTTATATGGGAACAATGCAAGACTGGAAGACAAGGGAATAAGCACTTGCAAAATAGACTTGCTGGTGGTCTATCCCTAATGTTGCATAATGTTCTGTATGCTCCAGAGATCCGACGAAACTTAGTATTTGTCTCAGTGCTTTTAGATGATGGTTTCAATTTATTTTTTTAGTTGAAAAGGTATTAAAATAACAATAGATGATGTTTTGTATAGTTTTGGACTACATTATGATCGTTTCGTCGTTTTAGATTGTAATCTTTCAACTTATGACTATTACATTGACCGTTGTGTAATGATATGTTCTTCAAGTAATAATTATATTTATGTTGTTACATGACATACAACATTAGGTCACATAGGGTAAGAACGAATGAATAGGTTGCCAAAACAAGGAGATTTAGGTCCTTTATCTAAAATTGAATTGCCGATAAGTGAAAATTTTCTTGCTGGAAAGATTATGCGAAAACCATTTAGGAAAGCTAAGAGAGCTGAGTTCCCACTTCAATTAATCCATTCTGATAATGGTGGTCCAATGAATGTGAAGGAAAGGTCTGGTGTCACATATTTCATTACATTCATTAATGATTTCACGCACTTTGATTATGTCTATTTGATTTTTCATAAATCTGAAGCACTAAATGCTTTAAAACATATATGAATGAAGTTGAAAAATAGTTAGATAGAATAAAGGTTTGAGAACCGACTGATCAATTTGAAGAGTTATATAATGAAAAGGGCATAATTAGACAATTAACTACTCCTTACATACCCCAACAAAATGGTGTGGCTGAAAGAAGGAATTGGACATTATTGGATATGGTAAGGTCAATGATGGCACAGGAAAATTTGCGTATCTCCTTACGGGGAGATGCATTATTGACTGCAGCCTACATTTTGAATAAGGTGTCTTCTAAATCAGTAACTTCCACTCCTTTTTAACTTCGAACTCATAAAATAAACCTAGATGATCTACGACCTTGGGGTTATGCTGTTTACATTAAGATAATCTGCGCGAGTTTGGAAAATTAAGTCCAAAAGGAAAGAAATGTATCTTCATTAGATATTTTGAACGCTCCAAAGGTTATGTATTCATTGATGAGTTGGAAGATGAAAGTGTGATTGAAATTGAATGACGAGATGTCAGATTTTTGGAAAATATTTTTCCAAAAAAGAATATATAATTGAAGGTGAGCCTCTGCATGAAATGTTCAATTCAGAAGACACAATAATGTCATCAAGTACGATCTATGAGGCAAATGATCAAGCGATGATTTCTAATCCAAGTGGGAGTTTTGAATCCCAAACTCCTATAGAGGAATCTGACTTTCAACTGCGTAAAAGTACAAGGAAAGGAGTACCTAAATGATCTTATCAAATTGAGGATTATGTTTTCCTGGTATCTCCCACGGAGTTGGATGAACCTAACTCTGTGACTGAGGCTTTGCTGAGTCCTGAAAAGGATAAATGGTTGAAAGTGATGGAAGAAGAATGAGAGTCCATGAAAATCAACAAAGTTTGGGATCTAGTTGACCTTTCACAAGGATGTAAAGCTATTAGGAATAACTGGATTCTTAAGGTTAAACGCAAATCGGATGGGTCAATGGAAAGACACAAAGCTCGATTGGTGGCTAATGGTTTTACTCAAGAATATGGAAACCTTTTCACCAGTTGTAAAGTTTATCTCTATTCGACTACTTTTGGCTATAGTTGCATATTTAGATTTAGAATTACATCAAATGGATGTGAAGACTTCTTTTCTCAATGGAGAAATAAACAAGAAAATCTACATAGAACAACCTGTGGGTTTCATTGTTAAAGGTCAAGAAAAGAGAGTTTGTACATTATAGAGATCTATTTATGGCTTGAAGCAATCTTCAAGGCAATGGTACTTGAGATTTCATAAAGAGGTGATTGAAGTGTCCCTCATGTGCTTCGGAATACCCCATAATTGTAATTTCTATATATCTCAAAATTCGTGTATGATTTCAAAAATCCGATTTCATATTCTCGATTAGAAGGCAATACTGAGTGGGAAATGGGTATAACCTGGATTTTAGAAGACCCGTAGCAAAAAATAATTTTTGCTAATTTTTTACGATTTCTAGTGGCTATCCACGCCCAGGGCGCGATGTGCCTAGGGCGTGCCCCTATATATTTTGAAGTCTACATTTGGTACGCATCTCTCCAGGGGTGTGGACCAGTGCGATATTTCCTTGGTTTTCTTATTTCACCTAAGGGTATTGGGGTCATAGCCCCATGCGCACTTAAATGTGAAATCACCAACACTTAGCCATTTTTCAACTCTATAGCTCACAAAATCCTCTCTAAAACCTCTCTATGACTCTATGAATTCTCTTCTTTAAATCTAATGATTCCAAGCTCAATTTTGGGACCCAAGGACTCATTTCAAGCTCTAAGTCTATTTCAAGTTCATTTCAAGGAATTCAAGGTTTAAGGTATGTGCGTCTTCATCCACAGGTCATTTCACCCATGGAGCCCAACCTTCTCTTTTTATGAAAACTACATGATTTTAAGTTGTATTACCTATGAGTATCTTTTATTATGAATTATGAGCATAAAATATGTTAGGGTTTTATCGAGTATTGAATGATTATGCATGAATGTCTATTTCAAGCTTACTCCATGAATTGATTTTTTCTATTGAAATTATGCTTGTTTTGAGCTATGAAATTGTGAACTATTATGAGCTTTTGTAATGGGTTTCAAGGTACCATACATGAGGGTTTTACTACCATTTTGGTCGGCCGATTTGCATTGAGTTTATTCATATTATTTCACTCTTGAATTGCATGATTTTGAATAAGTATCATGAACTCACCATGTGTTTGATAAAATGAGATGACAAGAATTCTAAGTTATTGATGATCTATTACATGATTAACAAGTCAGGTGACTATATGATGATTAAGGGCTTCAATCATGTATTGAATTTATGAAAAATATCTATGATGTTGCAAGTATCAAGTTTAGCCCTATTTCAAGATTTTACCTCTTGTGAGCCATTCATGTTAAAGCAAGGGTTCATGTTATGATCTACTCTCATGTTCAAATTTGGCTCACTAGTAGAGGTCAAACATGTTTAAGAGCTACTCATGTCATGTTATCACGTCTCTTACAAGTTATTAAAGTTATGATTATTTCAAGTATTCCTTGGGATTTGACTTAGCACCGATTAAGGCTTAAGATGGGGGCTCGACTCAAGGGGTCCTTATATAAAGTCTTTAGTCTCTAAACTATGTGCAACCAAAAGATTATGATTATTACCCTTGCTATACTAGTGGATCTATCTAGATATACCACACCTTGTCGAGGGGGTGACATACCTCGGATTATTCATTGTCTGGTTTACCATGAAAAGTAGACCACACCTTGTCGAGGGGGTGACATGCCTCGATCACCTTACCAAGGGGGTGACATGTCTTGGATTCCAAGTAGTAGCTCGCTTGGTCTATGTCGGTTATGGATTCTTCCCACACATGTATTATGTATTATGCAAGTTGAATGTTTTACAAGCATGTTCTTATTACAAGCATTGGCCATGCAAGCCATGTCGAGATTATATATCCATTGCTTACGATTATGCATTTTGAATATATTGTCTTATTTCTTTGTTGCATTGCATCCTTCATACTTAGTACATTCAAATGTTCTAACACATACTTTATGCCTACATGATATCAACATGTAGAAACTGGGGCTCCTTTTGATCATCCCCCTCCACGTGGCTAGTTCAATTCTCGGAGAAAGCTTTGGTGAGTCCTAAATTCCAAGGATTATATCTACTTATTTCATGTTATGTCGAGACTCCTTCTTATGTTGAATACTTATTATTATAAGGGTGAGCCCAGGAAGTGTCTTGGCCCCCACTCTATTCCAAGTTAGAGGTGTTGTTGGATCCTATGTATGTATATGCTTTGAGTTTGACTCTTTTATATTTTTATGATCATCAAAGACTTCCCTTAGTCGCTCTTTCATTTTTAATTATATCTTGTTGATGTTTATTTTACTTTCGCGACCAAGGATGTGCGAATGATATGCTAAGAGGCTTGTTTCTTTTCGGGTTCCCCATTCATCATGTCACGTCTAGGACCTAGGTTTGGGTCATGAAAAGCTTGGTACCAGAGTACTAGGTTATTAATGGTCCTCATAAATCCAACGCACCGCATCGATTAGAGTCTTATTCATGGTTGTGAAGCACGCCACAACTATGAATAGGAGTCTATGAGGCATTTTAAGAAATGTTTCACTTCTTCATGGTCTATATAGTGCTTTAGACATAAATATAAGGCTTTTCCCCCTAAAGAATGCTCTTATTTAATCTAGACCATGCCGATACCAAGAGGAAGGTTAAGGGAAGCCCCTACACCCGAGGAGCAACCGGTCCCTCCCACTCCTCAAGCTCCTCAAGATGGAGGGGTAGCCTAAGAAGAGTTCCGGAGTACCATCACAATGTTAGCCCATGCTATGACCAACCAAATGAATCAAGGGGCCCAAGCCCCTCATGCTACTACTCCGGCCTCAAGGGTGAGAGATTTGACAAGAATGAATCCATCAGAGTTTAATAGGTCCAAGGCGGATGAGGATCCTCAAGAGTTCATCGATAAGGTGTATAAGGTGCTATCTATCATGGGGGTCAATTCGGAGGAGAAAGCGGAGTTAGCGGCCTACCAACTCAATGGTGTGGCCCAAATTTGGTTTGCCCAATGAAAATTGGAGAGGAGAGATGATGATGCTATTCCTTGGGAGGAGTTCAAAGCCACCTTCCTCAATCTGTTCTTTCCTATCGAGTTAAGAGAGGCAAAGATGATGGAGTTTATGAACCTCAAGCATGGTTTCTTGAGTGCGAGGGAGTATGCCCTCAAGTTCAACAAGCTTTCCAAGTATGCTCTACATTTGGTGGCCGACCCCAGAGCTAGAATGAACAAATTTGTGTCGGGGGTATCCGACTTGGTTATTGAAGAGTGTCATACCACCGTGCTAATAAGTGATATGGATTTGTCTCGGCTCATAACATATGTCGAAATACTTGAGGGATAAAAGCTTAGAAAGAGAAAAAGTGGGGAGTCCAAGAGGGCTCAATTCGAAGGTGGTTTCCATGGTTCTACGCGTAGCCGATTTCCTCAAGGTCACAAGTGTCAAGGTCAAGGGTCTTCCAATACTTCTAACAATATATTTTCAATGATAACCCAATATTCCAAGGAGGTAATAGTGGAGTGTCTAATCCTAAGTGGCAAAGATGTTGTAGAAACCATAGCAGACCATATTTGAGAAACTCTAATGCTTGATTGTGGTGAAGTGGGTCACAAGGTTGTTGATTATACTCATGCTCAAAATAAAGGTAGAGATGGTTGTCCTCAAGGCCAAGGTACAAATGTAGGTCAAAGGGAAAACAGAGGCAACCAAGGGGGTGCTCCAAGGCAAAATAGGTTCTATACTCTCCAAGGAAGGCAAGAGGTGGATGAGGTGTCCGATGTCATCACCGGTATGTCAAAGGTTTTTTATTATAATGTGTATGCTTTGATAGATCTGGGTGCCACTCTTTCTTCATTACTTATTTTGTTCCTAAAAGCCTTCATGTGAGTCCCGAATTATTGTGTGAACCTCATGAAGTGTCTACCCTCGTTGGTGAGTCCATTGTTGCTAAAAGAGTCTATAGAAATTGTCCCATGTTCATATTGCATAAGGTCTTACCTTGTGATTTTATTGAATTAGATATGGTGGATTTTGATATTATTCTTAGGATGGATTGGTTACATGCATATCATAATTCTATTGATTGTAGAACCCATACGGTGAAATTCCAATTCCCTAATGAGCCCATCCTTGAGTGGGAAAGTCGTAATGTGGTGGTCGGGGATAGATTCATTTCTTGTATTAAAGCCCAAAAGTTGATTTCTAAGGGTTGCATTTATCATCTTGTGAGGGTTAGGGATGTTGAGTCTAAAGTCCTTCCTATTGAGTCGGTTCCAGTGGTCAATAAGTGTATTAATGTCTTTCCCGATGAGCTTCCCGGTGTTCCTCCCGAAAGGAAAATAAAATTTGGTATAAATCTCTTTCCCGATACACAACCCATATCCATTCCCTCTTACCGTATGACCCTAACCGAATTGAAGGAATTGAAGGATCAATTGAGGGATTTGTTAGAGAAGGGTTTCATAAGGCCTAGAAAGTCACCTTGGGGTGCACCAGTGTTGTTTGTAAAGAAAAAAGATGGTTCCCTTAGGATGTGCATTGATTGCCGGCAACTTGATAGGGTTACTATAAAGAAGAAGTACCCTCTACCAAGGATTGATGACCTCTTTGATCAACTACAAGGAGCTAGTCATTTTTCTAAGATTGATCTTCAATTCGGATACCACAAGTGAAGGTGAGGGAGTGTGATATTCCCAAGGCAACTTTTCGGACTAAATATGGGCACTTTGAATTTGTGGTAATCTCTTTTGGGTTGACTAATACATCGACTATATTTATGGATCTCATGAATAGGGTCTTCATATCCTACCTTGATATGTTTATGGTGGTCTTTATTGATGATATATTGTAGGTTCTTTCAATTTAACTTTTATGCATCAAGATAAATTCATCACTCATCATAAATAATATACTCATAATAAAGTACTTAAAAGTACATGAAAATAAATTCATTCATATAAAATATCTTATTATAAAAGATTTAGAATATAGGAGTAACTTACAAGAATAAAATTGCCGAAGACGCTCAACTTGACTCGGAAGTGACCCAAACCTTATCAACTCAACTTGGAACTATTTTTCAACACTTTTGAGAGAGATTTGTTTTTGGGAGAGAAATGTAGATTTGGGGATTTGTTTCTTGATGTAGAGACTAAGAGGGGGGGGGGGGGGGTTATTTATAGAAATTTTAGGGGGTTAAAAGTGGCCTTTAATCACTAAAGTAGGTGGGTGGTAGGTACACCAACCTTGACCTAGTGATGTCATTGATGAAATCAAACATTGACATAGTGATGTCATGGGTGACATCAAACCTTGACATAATGATATCATGGATGGCATCAAAATGGTAGAATTTTCGTCCTCCCTTGGCCAGTCACAAATGGCATCGTTTTGCTCGTCTCGTCATCCCGAACAAAGTTTCCTTTAATGAAAACTTCAAATTCTTACTTGAACTCCTTTAACCAATTAATTTGCATAGTTCCTTTTTTTTAAAAAAGTCCTCCTTACAATATTCCAACTCAGGTAGACAAAATTTCGGGGTCGTTACACTCGAGTTCCATATTCTTGTGCTATTGGGAGTCTGTTGTTTGCGATGATGTGTACTAGACCAGATATTTGTTATGTCATAAGGCTGGTAAGCAAGTATCAATTAAATTCTAGAAGAGATCATTGGAAGGCAATGAAGAGAATATTTCGATATCTAAAGGGAACTGCAGATTATTCTCTGTGTTATAGTGGATCTTATTTGCTCTTGAGAGGTTACACAGATGCTGATTGGGTTGGTTATAAAAGTGATAGAAAATCCACTTCTGGTTATTTTTTCTTGCTCATTGGTAGTACCATTTCATGGAAAAGCAAGAAACAACCTTGCACAACTCTTCAACCATGGAATTTGATTTTGTAGCTTGTGCATCTGTAGTACAAAAAGTTGTTTGGTTGAAGCAATTCTTTGAGCATTTGAATATTGCAATGAATTTAAGGGTCCTATGACTTTTTATTTTGATAGTCAGATGGATATTGCATATAAAAAGGATCCTAAGTATCACAGCAAAATCAAACACATTGATATCAAGTATAATTTTGTAAGAGATATAGTAGCAAGCGGAGAAGTGAATTTACAATAATTCCTACTTGTGAAATGGCAGTTGATCCCTTTACGAATGAGATATAAAGAGGCTTGTTTAAGAAAGATGTTAAGTCTCTAGGCTTACGTAGGATATGATTTGTATTGTAATATAACTTTGTTGTTATAACTTTCTCATCAATATAAGATTGTTTTATTTCTTAAAGGTGTGTGGTAATGTTTACTATGTAGAACAAGTCACGAGATTGGCTCTCTCACATGAGCAATCGCCTCTTACATCGGGGAACGTGAAAAGATATGTATCACTGCCACATTTAGACTTGTTTTGGAAACTAGACAAGAGTCTCTCTAAGAAATGAGTTTGAGGATAATTGTAGAGAGAAACTCGGGTTAAACATTGAGAATGTCTAGACCAAGGTATGTACGATTTTGGAGTAAGACACATGGACCTATATAAGGTGAGAACATCATAGCATGTGCTTCATACCACGTGTATTATATGACAGGAGGGTTAATGAAAGAATGATCCCTGCTTCTTCATTGTATGAGACCCTGAAAAGTCAAAGTTGAAATTTTCAATTAGATGCCCTTTGATCTTTTACTGTTTCTTGAAATTTCAATCAATGTTGCTACTTTAGCATGTTATTAATAGCCATATATATTCAGCAATACGGTTCATGTTTGGGAAAGCAGTTTATTTGAAATAGATAGATTTGAGTAGAAAGGGAAGACTTTAAAAACTGAAATTGAATATGAACTCGCGAGTCAGCCTCTTAAATAGGATGATGAATAGGATGATTAACTATTGGAGTAGTTAAAGTGTGGGGTATTTTCAGTATAGATATCATCATGTTGATAGTGGATTCTTTTTGCACATGATTGAATTCCTACAATAGGCGTATAAGACCTTGAAGGCAAACCTTTACGCTCATAGGTCGCACGAACCATTTTGCAATATGCATTGTGTGTTAGGTTGATGTAATATTGACTCGGGTCTTGTCCTCCATGTGCAAAGTGGGAGATGTAAGTTTTTTTTGGGATCGTGGGTTGCACATGTGGAACGACCTGATCCAATCTTAACCCAACCAGAGTATCTGGTTTTTACAGTAGGGCAGTTATTTAAATAACTGTCCAATCTTATCCTGAAGGATAAGACTGGACGATTATCTTCCATTGAGAAGGTGTTTGTAACCACCAACCATTTCCCTATTTCTGGAAAAGGTGGTTTTGATTCCTTATGTGAGTGGAAGAAGGAAGTTACAAAAAAATGCTGGAGATAAAGTCAGTTGAAAGTTTTGAATAAAAACTAGACTTTAGAATATACTGTAAGATAAGTGGTGCAAAACTAGTGAAGGATAGGAGTCCTTAATTCATCAAAAACACACAAAGGCATTTGGTTCGTGAACTATAATCCGTGTTCCTAGTGAAATGGAGCGTGATATTGAGCTGAATTCGTTGGTGGCTTAATAATTCTTGTGAAATTGTCCAAAAGGTATGCCCTATTGTTCTTTCCCTATTAATTTTGGTTACAGATCCAGATGCTTTGCTCTCTTTGCCTTAATGCCTCATCCAGATTAACCATACCATCCTTTAGGTCAGGTTTTGCCTTATTATTGATTGAAAAGAATTATCCTATATTAGGTTGCATCACTTTTTTGCATTTTCAGTTACAAAAATCTCTATCTTCAGCAATTAAATTGGATCAAGAGCAAATTACAATGAATGATTGCGTTCTCCTTTACTTATAAGATCAACTACATTTTTTACTTGTCATTCAAATCTTCAGTCCCTCTATTACCTCTTTCTGATATTAGTCTAAATAACAAAATAGATGATGGTTCTTGAGGGAAGAATGCAACATCAATGGCACATAAAATCTAATTTAATTGCCCAACTTCTTAAATTTTACAAGAGTAGGATTGATCCCACATAACATGAATTAGTTGGATTCTGCTTTTCTTGTGCTAGTATCTTCACGTGAAAATGGCATCAACAAATTAATCATTCACAATGCAACTGCTTCTTAATTTTATTGTTTCTTTTAATTAATATTTTGCGTTGCTTGAGTCACGATCCAAACCTAGAGTCTAGATGTTACATGGAGAATGGACAACCTGAAGGGACCCCAAACAAGCCTTTTAAGCATGCATGACACATCCTTGGTTTTGCGGAAGCATCATTAAGCAATAAGAGAGTAGAAAATAGTTCTATGGGAAACAGGACTTTGGAGTCACGCTATGGGGATGTTATAGGGAAGTGGATTAGCATAGATCACATAGCAAATAAAATCTAAGGGGCGGGTAAGTATGACTCACGCTATGGGAGCAAATAGGGACTTAGGACTTTCATCTCAACAGTTAACACAAAACAAGCATATAAAGGGAACGAGGACTAAGGGAAGTCTCACATAATTACATAGCATAAGGAGTCAAGCTCAAAACATATCAATATCAAGCAACACCTCTAGTCATGAATGAAATGGGGGCCAAGACATCTCCCAGGCTCGCCCTCACAAAAGGAAAATATTTAAAAAAATTTAGAAAAGTCTAAACAAAGCATTAAAGTAAATTGGATATTGTCCCCAAAGTGGCGGACTCACTAATAACACTCTTTAAATGAATTGGCTAGCCACGTGGCGGAGGATGATGGAGAGGAGCTTCGGTCCCTACATCGTTAGATCATGTTGGCAAAAAGTATGCGTTAATACTTGGAATATAATAAGTATGCGAGGTGCAATGCAACAAGGAACATATTCCATCATTAAACAATATGCATGACCATATACAACAGATGTAAGCTTAATGTGATATGAATGATCAATGTCTTAAGTTAAAACATGCATGAAGATAGCCAAATCATAAATCATATCATATTTAGTTGGGAAGGGACCATAACCGACAAATAAGACCAAGTGAGATACTACTTGGAATCTCGTTGTTCACTCCACAACGAATAAAGGAATGATATACTTTCCCAAGGTAAACCACTCACCTTATGATATAACCTTTTCAGAGAGTGCTGTTGAATTTCCTTACATTACGACATAGCCTTTTTGGAAGATGTCACAAGGTATCCTTACCTTGTCACAAGATATGTATACCTTACGGCATAACCTTTTTGGTATGTACTAAGATATGTCCTTACCTTATGATCTAAGCTTTTCGATAGGGGTTACAATGTAATCTACCTTACAATATAAACTTTTCAGTAGATATCACACAATACCCTATAGTAGCACATAGTTATGGGACAATGGCTGCCAACCAATTAGGTCCGCTTGGTGCTAGATCAACAATCTGATGGAATACTTAATTATGCATATTCATATTTTATATAATTTCATAACTAATGGCAGCATCATGAGAGTACCTCATCAAAACATCACATCATTATATCAAGAAAGAAGCTTCATACCATTTATAATATTTGTTAAAAAAATTATCGTGAGCTCATAGCATGTATAATAGACCTTCGACATTTACAATATTCATAATTCACATGTCTTACCATAAAGTCTTTATCAATTTAAAGGACTTGTCACATAGATTTTGTCAAATCATGTTGGGTAGGTATACATATGCTTAAAATCATGTAATTCAAGAGTATAAGATAAGAGAAGAGTAAAATCAATTCAGTTGGAAATCATTCAATTCAATCCACCAATATTGTAGTAGAAACTCTAATTTGGGTATCATGAAATCCATCATGAAAATTCATAATCTTTCAAAGTTTTCATAGTTCACATCACACATAGCTTCAATGGATATAAATCAACTTATGGAATAGGCTTTCAATAGATGTCCATGCATAGTCAATCATATACTTGAAGAATCCAAACTCAATTCATGTGTATAATGCATAGTAAAGTTTACGCATGGAGTATTTGATGTTAAAAACATGGAATTTGATAAAAAGAGAAGGATTGATTTCATGGATGGAAGTATCCCCATGAATGAAGCCCATATACCTTGAACTTGGAGTTTCTTAAAGGAAAAATGAAGGAAGACTTGGAGCTTTACTTGAGTCCTTGAGATAGCAAGTTCTTGAAAAGATTGAGTGGAAGATTTTTGGGAGGAGTTTGGAGAGAATTAGGGCTAGAAATGGCTTACTAGGGTGTATATGAATAATATAAGCCAAAACCCTAGCTTGGGAAAAGTATAAGAATCATCTAAAGTTCAAAAATTGATGTTTGAAGTAACTTGTCGACAAAATCAGCAGTCTAGAGGTCCCATCGTCGAACCATTCAATGATATGCCAAATAGGACCTATAGATCTCCCTTCTTGATAGTTTTTGAAATTTTTTGGAGCGATTCAATGAAGAGCCGGATGCATTAGGCAGTCGAACAGAGCATTGCCCTTTTCGAAAGCCCATATAGGCTTCAGTAAAAACTGATAACCTTTTACTCTGAACTCAAAATGAGGTGAAATAAGATGCGTTGGAAGTCTAATTCAAAGATCTAAAATTTTGTATCAAGTGGTGACCTAATTCATTATGTGCTAAGAGATATGCCTGTTTAAAGTTGACTCTTTTACAAATTCACACCGAAACTTACCCGATTGGAATTCTTTGGTCTTGGCTCGACGTAAGATATGTATCATGACCCAAACCACATGTAATCAAATTTGAATCCCTAGAAATGTATCTCGACACATTATAAGTCATCAAGTTGAGCCTATATGCACACGAGAAATGACCCGGGTCTTAACTTAAGATCTAGGGCGTTACAATATCTCCCCCTTGGGAACATTTTTCCTTGAATGTGATGGGAACATAGTTGAAAGGAGTAACAGGAAAAATTTCAGACCAAACATGAATGCATCAATGCAACTTAAACATTATTCTCATGAAAGCTCAAACTTATGCATCAAACATAATCATAACATGTCATTATGAGTATGTATGCATGGAATGTGACATAGAAGACCTGAAGTACATGACTCGACACTATAGATACGATTAGCTTATTACCTTAAGATGGAGTAGAGTGGAAAAGATAAGGATATCGCTTCTTCATATACACTTTGGCTTCCCAAATAACACTCTCGACTTATTGATTCCTCCAAAGGACTTTAACGGATACTACATCTTTGTTCCTCAATATCTTTACTTGCCTATCCAATATCTCAATTGGAACCTCTTCATATGTTGAGTTCTCTTCCACAACACTTATAACCTCCAAAGGTTCAATGGGGTTTTGATCACCTACACATTTCCACAACATGGACACAGTGAAAGATCGGATGAACCATACTCATCTCCATAAGCAACTCCAATTCATAAGCAACCTTACCAATTCTCCTCAAGATTCTATAAGGCCCTACCTATTTAGGCTCAACTTTCTCTTTTGCCCAAACTGAACTACGCCCCTCATAGGCGAGACCTTCAAATACACCCAATCATCAATACAAAACCCAAGGTCCCTTCTTCTCACATCGGAGTAGGGCTTTTGCCTACTTTGAGACATATTCATTGTTTATCTTATCAGCCATACCTTTTCCAAAGCTTCCATAACCAAATCTAGATCCAAAAAGACCATTTCTCCCACCTCACACCACCCTACCAAGAATCTACAATGTGTACCATATAGAGC
>JAPFFP010021766.1:0-16377 GCA_026153255.1 Solanum medicagineum
CATTTGTATTACATGTTGTGCATAGATTATACAGTAAAGGTAAAGTAATAAAAAAACATAAAGTATATGATCCCCAGTATAACTAAAGGTGGTCTCTTATCCTACACCAGTGCATTGTTTCATCTGAGTGTTACTTGATATACAGTATTTTTTGCCTTATAGATTCAGTACACTATCTCGCACTAATGTCCCTTACGGCGGACATGCATTTCATGCTGCAGGTACAGGTGCTATTAGCTCTCCCCAGTAGGAGTACAGGATATCCAACTGCTGTTACCAAGCTCCAGGTTGCTTCGAAGCATTTTGCGTCTAGAGCTTATATTTTGTACTGTATAGTTAGTCGAGGCAGGTCCTATCCCGACCCTTTTCAGATACTTTTCCTTATCTAGAGGCTTTATAGACTATGTAAATTAAAGTGTAGTCATGTCTTGTACTTTTAGACAACGTGGCCCCAATGACCTTGTTATATGTATTTCCTTTTGGCTTGTTATTACTATTTACTTTCTTGGAAGCATGTTGAATGAAGAAATCCCTTATAATATGTATAGAAAGCGCATGGATACAGGTTGGTTCTCTCGAGCCTCATCGGCAACGGGTGTCAGTCCACCTTAATGGGACTTTGGGCGTTCATTTAAACTACCAAAGGAACCACAAAATCTTGTCTATGGGTTATGATTCAATCTACAACCCGAATTTCTCTCATTGAATCTAGGGTTTTAGAGTTATAGATCTACGACCAAGCTTCTACGAATTGTAGCTCCTTTCACGAGCTCGTCCTGTATGTTCATGGAAAATGTATTGCAATTATGTTTTTTAGACCTCGTAACAACGAATGTATATAATCTTCGGCACCATAAGTAGTTTTGACCAACAAGAAGTGAGCCTACTTTGTCATTCTATCAACCACAACCCAAATAGAATCAAAATGTTTCATAGTCTTAGGAAACCCAACCATAAAATCTATGTTGATTTCTTCCCACTTCCAAGTAGGAATCTCTATATCTTGGGCTAGGCCACCCGGCCTCTGATGTTCAGCTTTCACTTGTTGGCAATTGTGACATCCGGATATGAACTTGGCAATGTCTCTCTTCATACCACCCCACCAATACACTTCCCCCAAATCTCTATACATCTTTATAGAATTGGGTGAATGGAATAGGAAGAATGAGGCTCATATAAAATCTTCTTTCTCAAGTCATCAGCACTAGACACACACAATCTACCTTAGTACCTAAGGGCACTATCTCCGCCTTGGGAGAAAACCTCCACTTTACCATTTTTCACCAAGGTCTTCAATTCTAACAAGGCGGGGTCAAGATCTTGTTTTGCCTTTACCTCCTCAATCGAAGAAGACTTAGAACCATCAACAACCACTACACCACCATTATCAACTTGTTCCAACCTAATCCCCAATCTAGCCAACCAGTGAGCCTCTCTAGCCACCTCCTTGCCACCATCATCAACATGAGCTATGTTACCCATAGACACCCTACTTAGAGCATCGACCACAACATTAGTTTTACTGATGTGATAATGCACACTCATATCATAATCTTTAAGAAGCTCTAACCACCTTCTTTGTCTCAAGTTAAGATCTTTTTGAGTGAACACATATTGAAGACTCTTATGATCGGTAAACACATCAGCATGAACCTCATACAAGTAATGCCACCAAATATATGAAGCAAATACCACATCTGCCAAATCAAGATCATGGGTGGGATAATTTTTTTCATGTACCTTAAATTGTCTAGAGGCATATGCTAACATCTTACTATTTTTGATCAAAACACATCCTAAACTGATTCTTGAGGCATCACAATGTACAACAAGCCCTTCCAACTTTCTGGTAGAGACAAGATAGGAGCAAAGACAAGCTTGTCTTTGAAAGTTTGGAAACTCTTTTCACACTCATTGGTCCACACAAATTTTGCCTTCTTTTGGGTCAACTTAGTCATAGGGGAAGCAATAGAAGAGAACCATTTACAAACCTCCGATAATAGCCCGTCAAACCCAGGAAACTCCTAATGTCTGATGGAGTCAAAGGTCTAGTCCAATTCCTAATCACCTCCGTCTTTTTAGGATCTACCTTAATACCATCACCCGACACCACATCTCCTCTTTCAACTAAAACTCATATTTTTCATATTTAGCATACAACTTCTCCTCCCTCAAGATTTGCAATACCACACTCAAGTAATTTACATGCTCCTCCTCACTATGGGAATAAATCAAGATATCATCAATAAAAATCACCAAAACAAGTCAAGGTAGGGTTTAAAGACCCTATTCGTAAGATCCATGAATATAATCGGTGCATTAGTCAACCCAAAGGACATAACCACACACTCGAAGTGCCCATACCTAGTCCAGAAAGCTGTCTTGGGAATGTCACACTCCCTCACTTTCTCTTGGTGATACCCGGACCAAAGATCAATCTTAGAGAAGTGACTAGTCCTTTGAAGTAGATCAAAAAGTTCATCAATCCTTGGTAGAGGATACTTATTCTTTATGGTGACTCTATTAAGTTACCGGTAATCAATGCACATTCTAAAAGAACCATCCTTCTTCTACAGAAATAACACCGGTGCCTCCCAAGGTGACTTACTAGGACTTATAAATCCTTCTCCAACAAATCTCTCAATTACGCTTTCAACTTTTTCAACTCCGTCGGGGCCATACAGTAAGGGGGAATAGAAATGGATTGAGTATCGGGAAGAAGGTCTATACCAAAATCTATTTCCCTTTCCGGAGGAACACCGGCAAGCTCATCAGGAAAGACATCTAGGAACTCATTAACCACCAAAACCGACTCTATAGGAAGGACTTTGGACTCAACATCCCTAACCCTCACAAGATGATAGAGACACCCTTTAGAAATCAACTTTTGGGCTTTAAGATAAGAAATGAATCTACCCTTGACCACCACATCACAACTTTCCCACTCAAGGACTGGCTTATAGGGAATTTGAATTTGACCCTACAGGTTCTACAATCAATAGAAACATAATATCGATGCAACCAATCCATCCCAAGAATAGCATCAAAATCCACTATATCTAACTCAATAAATTCACAAGGCATGATTTTATGTAATATGAATATGGGATAATTTTTATAGACTCTTTTAGTTACAAAAGACTCACCAATGAGGGTAGACACTACATAGGGTTTACACAATAATTTGGGGCTAATATGAAGCTTTTTGGCAACAAAAGGAGTAATAAAAGAAAGAGTGGCACCCGGGTCTATAAAATCATACACATCAAAATAGAAAACCTTTAACATACCGGTGAAGACATCGGGAACCTCATCTACCCCTTGTCTCCTTGAAGAGTGTAGAACCTATTTTACCTTGGAGCACCCCCTTGTTGGCCTCCTCTTCCCTTTGGACCCGCATTTCCACCTTGGCCTTATGGACAATCATCCCTACCCATGTTTTGATTACGAGGACAATCAATCACCTTATGACCTACTTCACCACATCCAAAGCAAGCATTAGAATTCTTCAAACATGGACTACTGTGATTTCTTTCACACCTTGGGCATCTAGGATTTGGAGCCCCACCACCACCACCTTGGAATCTTTGATTACCATTAGTAAATCTCTTATTAGGAGCATTTGAAAACCCTTGGCTTTGGAACTTGTGGCCTTGAGGAAACCGGCCACCGTTGGGATTTTGTAATCCACCTTCAAAACGGGCCCTCTTGGCCTTAACACTTCTTCTCTTTCTCAAATTTGCCCCCTCTAGTTATTCGGCATAGGACATGAGGTGGGAAAAGTCCATATCACCTATGAGCATGGCGGTATGACACTCTTCATTCACATAGCTGGACACACTCGACACAAATTTTTTCATCCTAGACCTCGGCTCGGCAACCAACTGGGGGAATACTTGGAGAGTTGGTTAAACTTCAGGGCATACTCTCTCACACTCATATATACTTGCTTTAGATTCATAAATTCCAATATTTTTGCTTCCCTTAGCTCAATAGGAAAGAACCGGTTAAGAAATGCCGCTTTGAACTCTTCCCAAAGGATAGCATCACTATTCCCCTTCTCTATCTTCTAATGAGTGAACCAAGTTTGAGCCACCCCTTTGAGTTGGTAGGCCGTGAAATGCCCCAAAAAGTGCCGAAAATGTGACTCGAAAATGCCCAAATTAGTAATTTTCATATATCTCAAAATTCATTCGTGATAGCTAAAATCCGATCTTATATTCTTGATCAAAGGGTAAAATTGAGTGGGCAATAGGTTTAACCCCAATTTTGGAGCAACCATAGTAAAATTTAAATTTCCAAGTTTGCGTAAAACATTAAGAGTGCGCGATGGTTCCGCGACACGGACCCATCGCGGACCAGTGTATTTTGTTGCCAATTTTTTATTTTTGGCCTAGGGCTTTGGGGACTTGGGCCTAAGCCTTCCTATGTGTAAAAACACCTATACTTAGTCATTTTTCAACCCCATATCATTCAAGACATTCCTCAAAACCCTCTCTAACACTTAAACAAATATTTCATCCAAAATCAAGTGTCGCAAACTCATTCCGGATCTCAACAAATTCATTCAAGCTTCAAGTTCCCATTCAAATCTTCATTAAGGAAATCCCCAAGTTTGAGGTATATGGGTTTAAACCATTGGGTCCTTTCACTCATGGTACCCAACCTTCCATTTTATGCAAATTATATGTTTCCAAGTTGATTTATCTATGGGTATTTTTTACTATGAATTTGACTAAGAACTATGTTGGGGTTTCATAAAATATTGACCTTTTAAGCATGTTTTGAGCTAAGATTCTATGTTCGGTGATGAGATTTGATGAGGGGTTTTAATGTATGTTGCATGAGGAAGTTACCAAGTGTTGTTGGGTTGATTTACCTTAAGTTTCTCACATGATTTTGCTCTTGAATTGCATGATCTTGAACTTGAATTACACACCCGCCAAGTGTTTGATAACATGTTCGGTTAAGGGTTCTTGAGTTAATGAAGGTTAATTACATGGCTTTTTAGCTAGGTGACTTTATGATGATGAAAGAAATGTATATATATGTTGATTTCTTGAAAAGTATCTATAGTGTTGCAAGTGACGACACCTTGGTGACGACACCTTGTTGAGGGGGGTACTATGCCTCAATCACCTTGTCATGGGGTTCTAGGCCCGTAATACTACGTTGAGGGGTATATACCTTGACCACCTTGTAGAGGGGTGCTAGGCCCACACTACCATGTTAAGGGGTATATACCTTGACCACCCTGTCGGGGAGTGCTAGGCCCGTACTACCAATTGAGGGGTAGATACCTCAATCTCTTTCCAATGGGGTGCTAGGCCTTGGATTCCAAGTATTTGAAACTTGGTATATGATGATGGTCTCTTCTTACACATGTCTATGTTCTATATAAGCATGTTTTACTTTGAGCATTAATCATGCATGCCATGTTGTTAATATACTATTCCTTACTCATGATTATGCATTTTGGCTATGTTGCCTATCTATTTTTGCATTGCATCCTATATACTTAGTACATTCAAACGTATTAACAGATACTCTATACCTACATGATTCCATATAGGAACCGGAGCCCCTCAAAATCATCCTCCACGTGGCTAGTTGGTCATCTTGAAGATAAGCTATTGGTGAGTCCTCAAGTTCGGGGACACTAGCTTTGCACTTTTACTATTGCTATTTCTTTATGTTGAGCTTGATACTTAAAGGGTGAGTCCGAAAAATTATCTTGGGCCCTGCCCAATCTATGTTGGAAGTGTTATTGGACCAGTGATGTAATTATGCTTGAGCTTTGACTCTTTTGCTGATTTATGCTCTTAAAGACTTCCCTTAGTCCCATTATACCTATCTCTACTCTCTTGTTGTTGTTGAATTTCTTTCGCGACCATGGATGTGTAAATGATATGCTAAGAGGCTTGTTTGGGATCCCTTCAGGTTCCCATTCGTTGTGTTACGTCTAGGCCTAGGCTTGGGTCGTGACAAACTTGGTATCAGAGCACTAGGTAGTTAATGGTCCTCGCCATCCGACACACCGCGTCGTTTATAGTCTCGTTCATGTTGTGAAGTGCACCATAACTATGAGTAAAAGGCTATGAGGCATTTTAGGAAATGTTTCTCTTCTTCTTAATCTATGTCGTGCTATAGAAGTTAAGATAAGGCCTTCCCCAAACGAATGTTCTTTGATTGCTAGATTATGCCTATCCTAAGAGGAAGAAGAGCTCATACACCCAAAGAACAACCAGCTCTTGAAAATTCCCGGGATGTTATTGCCATGCTAGCTCAAGCTATGACTAATCAAATCAACCAAGGGGCCCAAATCCCTCATGCTCCTACTCTAGCATTTAGAGTAAGGGATTTTATGAGAATGAACCCGTTGAAGTTTCATGGGTCCAAAGTGGATGAGGACACTCAAGAATTTATTGACGAGTTGTACAAAGCGTTGTCTATTATGGGGGTTATATTGGAGGAGAAAGCAGAGTTGGCGGTCTACCAACTCAAAGGGGTGGCCCAAATATGGTTTACACAATGGAATAAGGAGAAGGGGAACAACAATATGATCCTTTAGGAGGAGTTTAAGGCGACGTTTCTCAACCTGTTCTTCCCTCTTGAACTAAGGGAGGCCAAAATGATGGAATTCATGAATTTAAAGCAAGGTTCCATGAGTATTATCGCGACCCAAGCCTAGGGTCTAGACATGACACGGTGAATGGGAACCCAAAGGGACCCCAAACAAGCCTCTTAGCTTATCATTTGCACATCCTTGGTCGCAGATGTAATTAAAAAACAATAAGAGAATATAAATAAGGATAGAGGGACTAAGGGAACTCTTTAATAGTATAGACCATCAAAAGAGTCAAGCTTAAGCATAATTGCATAACTTGTCCAATAACACTTCTAGCATAGATTGGGCGGGGGCCAAGACACTTTCCGGGCTCAACCCTTTTAGTATCAAAGTGCAACATAAGGAAAGAGCAAGAGTAAGAGTGCAAAGCTAGTATCTCCGAACTTGAGGACTCACCAATAACTTATTTTCAAAATAGTCAACTATCCACGGGGAGGATGATCGTTAGGGGCTATGGTTCCTACATGGTAACATCATGTTGGCGTAGAGTATGTGCTAGTATGTTTGAATGTAGTAAGTATGTAGCATGCAATGGAACAAGAGATAGGCAACTTAATCAAACTGCATAATCATAAGCAAGAGATAGTATATTAGCAACATGACATGCATGATCAATATTTAAAGTAAAACATGCTTATATAGAACATAATACATATGTATGAAGAGATCATCATCACTGACCAAGCAATAAGTACTTGGAATCCAAAGCCTACCACCCCCTTGGAAGGCGGCGATTGAGGTACTTACCCCTCAATTGGTAGATGGGCATAACACCCCCATCAAAGTGGTCAAGGTATATACTCCTAAACATGGTATATGGCATAGCACCCCCATCATAGTGGTCAAGTTATATACCCCTTAACTGGCAGATGGACATAGCACCCTCCATCGTAGTGGTTGAGGGGTAGCACCCGCTCAACAAGGTGTAATCAACTTGCAACACTATAGGTACTTTCATGAAGTCAACACATAAATACATTACTTTCATCATCATAAAGTCACTTGACTCATAGGCTATACAATAGATCATTAATAACTCAAGAACCCTAAACTGGATATTTTATCAAATAATTGATGAGTGTGTAATGCTAGTGCAAAATCAGGCAATTCAAGAGTGAAATCATGTGAGAAAACTTAATGTAAATCAACCCACCAACACTTGGTAACACCATCATGCAATATACATTGAAACCCTTCATCAAATCTCATAATGGATCATAGACTCATGGCTCAAAACATGCTTAAACAATCACATTTTATGAAACCCGAACATAGATTATAGTCAAATTTCATAATAGAAGATACCCATAAATAATTAACTTGAAAACATGTAATTTACGTGAAAAAGAAGGTTGGGCACCATTCGTGAAAGGACCCAATAGTTGAAATCCATATACCTCAACTTTGGAGATTTCCTTGATGAAGATTTGAATGAGAACTTGAAGTTTGAATGAATTCCTTAAGATTCGGAAGTGAGTTTGGGACACTTGAAATGGGGTGAAATATTTGGCTAAGTGTTTAAGAGTATTTTGGGGAATGTCTTGAATGATATGGGGTTGAAAAATGACTAAGTATAGGTGTTTTTACATATAGGAAGGCTTAGGGTCAAGACCCTAAGGCCTTGGATCGAAATAAGAAAACTGGCAGCAAAATAAACTGCTCCGCAAATGGCTCCCTGTCACGGAGCCAATGTGGACTGCCACTGTTTTGAGCAAACTTAAGAAAATCAAAATTTTCTATGATTTCTCTAAAATTAGGGTTAGACCCATTTTCCACTCAATTTTTCCCCTTATCAAGAATGTGAAGTTGGATTTTCAATACCACGTATGGATTTTGAGATATAAGGAAATTAAAATTATGAGCATTTTCGAGGCACATTTTTGGGCACTTTTTGGGGTATTTCAAGTGTGAGGGAGTATGCCTCAAGTTCAACCAACTTTCCATATATGCTCCATAATTGGTGGCTTAGCCAAGGTATAGGATGAATAAGTTTGTGATAGGTGTATCCAATTTGGTGAATGAGGAGTGTCATGCCGCTATGTTGATAGATGGTATGGATTTGTCCCGCCTCATGACTTATATTGAAAAATTGAAAGGGGAAAAGTTAAGAAGGAGAAGAGGTTATGAGGCCAAGAGGGCCTGTTTTGAAGGTAGATTCCAAAGTCCCAAGGGTGGCCGGTTTCATTAAGGCCAAGGGTCTTCCAATGCTCCTACTAGAAGGTTTGCTAATGACTACCCGAGGGTCTTTGGTGGTGGTGGTGTGGTGCCTAATCCTATGTGCCTAAGGTGTGGTAGAGGCCATGATGGCCCATGTTTGAGGGACACTAATGCTTACTATAGTTTTCGAGAAGTGGGTCACAAGAAGATTGATTGTCCTCATAATCGCAACAAGGGTGGAGATGGCCTTCCACAAGGCCAAGGTTCAAATGCGAGTCCTAGAGGAAAGGGAGGTCAATAAGGTGGTGCCTCCAGGCACAATTGGTTCTATGTTCTTCAAAGGGGACAAGGGGTAGATGAGGTGCTCGATATCATCATCTGTATGTTAAAAGTCTTTGATTTTGATATGCTTTGATAGACCCAGGTGCCACTTTTTCTTTTGTTACTCTGTTTGTTGCCAAAAGGTTTCATGTCGAAGCCGAATTGCTGTGTGAGCCATATGAGGTGTCTACTCCCGTTAGTACGCCCATTATTGTTAGAAGGGCCTATAGAAATTGTCCCATTTTCATTTTGCTATATGGTAGATTTTGATGTCATTCTTGGGATGGATTGGTTGCATGCATATTATGCCTCTATTGATTGTAGAACATATAGGGTCAAATTCCAATTCCCTAATAAACCCATCCTTGAGTGGGAGAGTCATGATGTGGTGGTCAACAGTAGATTCATTTCTTGCATTAAAGCTCAAAAGTTGATTTTGAAGGGGTGTCTCTATCATCTTGTGAGGGTTAGGGATATTGTGTCCAAAGTCCTTCCTATAGAGTCGGTTCCGGTGGTTAATGAGTTCCTTGATGTCATTCCTAGTGAACTTCTCAGTGTTCCTCCCAAAAGGGAAATAGATTATGGCATAGACCTCCTTCCTGAGACTCAACCCATTTCTATTCCCCCATACCGTATGGCCCCGGTGGAGTTAAAGGAGTTGAAGGATCAATTGAGGGATTCTTTGGAGAAAGGTTCATTAGGCCTAGCCGATCACCTTGGGGTGCACCATTGTTGTTTGTGAAGAAGAAGGACGGGACTCTTAGAATGTGCATTGATTACTGACAACTCAATAGTGTCACCATAAAGAATAAGTATCCTCTACCAAGAATTGATGATCTTTTTGACCAACTTCAAGGGGCTAGTCACTTCTCTAAGATTGATCTTCGATCCGGGTATGACCAAGTGAAAGTAAGGGAGTGTGACATTCCCACGACGGCCTTTTGGATTAGGTATTGTCACTATATGTTTGTGGTTATGTCCTTTGGTTTGACTAATGCACCGAGTATCTTCATGGATCTTATGAATAGGGTCTTTAAATGCTACCTTGATTTGTTTGTGGTGGTTTTCATTGACAACATTTTGATCTAGTCCCATAGTGAGAAGGAGCATGTCGTTCACTTGAGGATGGTACTACAAATCTTGAGGGAGGAGAAGTTGTATGCAAAGTATGAAAAATGTGAGTTTTAGTTGAAAGAGGTTACCTTTCTAGGTCATGTGGTGTCGGGGGATGACATTAAGGTGGATCCTAAAAAGACTGAGGTGATTAGAAATTAGCCTAGACCTTTGACTCCATCGGACATTAGAAGTTTCTTGGGCTTAGCGAGTTACTAATCAACAAAGCCAAATTAAAATTCTTAAAAGATGAGATAAATAGATACCGATAGAAAATAAATAGGCACTCAAAACAAGTACATGTTCGCCGGAGGTTTGTAAATGGGTTCTCTTCTATTACTTCTCCTATGACTATGTTGACCCAAAAGAAGGCAAAATTTGTGTGGACCAATGAGTGTGAAAAGAGTTTTTGAACTTTGAAAGATAAGCTTGTCTCCTCTCTTATCTTGTCTCTACCAGAAGGTTTGGAAGGGTTTGTTATGCATTGTGATGCCTCAAGATTTGGTTTGGTTTGTGTTTTGATGCAAAACGGTAAGGTGATAGCTTATGCCTCTAGACAACTCAAGGTGTATGAAAAGAATTATCCTACCCATGATCTTGAATTAGGTGCTGTGGTATTCGCTTTGACAATTTAGCATCATTACTCGTATTAGGGTTCATGTTGAAGTGTTTATCGATGATAAGAGTCTCCAATATGTGTTCACCCAAAAAGATCTCAACTTGAGACAACGATGGTGATTAGAACTTCTTAAAGACTATGATATGAATGTGCTTTATAACCCTTGTAAGGCTAATGTTGTGGTCAATGCTTTCAGTAAGGGGTCTATGGTTAGCCTCCCTCATGTTGGTGGTGGTGGCAAAGAGATGGCTAGAGAGGTCCATCGATTGGCTAGATTGGGAGTTAGGTTGGAGGAGGTTGACAATGGTGCGGTAGTGGTTGTTGATGGTTCTAAATCTTCATTGGTTGAGGAGGTTAAGGAAAAGCAAGATCTTGACCCTGCCTTGTAATAGTTGAAGGCATTGGTGAGAGACAGTAAGGTGAGGGTTTTCTCCCAAGGGGGAGATGGTGCCCTTAGTTACCAAGGTAGGTTATGTGTGCCCAATATTGATGACTTGAGAGAGAAGGTGTTAGATGAGGCTCATAATTCCTCCTATTCTATTCACCCTTGTTTTACACAGATGTATAGAGATTTGAGGGAAGTATTTTGGAGGGGTGGCATAAAGAGACATATTGCTAAGTTTGTATCCGGATGCCATAATCACCAACAAGTCAAGCCGAACATCAAAGGCTGGGTGGCCTAGCCCAAGATATAGAGATTCCTACTTGGAAGTAGGAGGAAGTTAACATGGATTTTGTGGTTGGGTTACCTAAGACTAGAAAGCATTTTGATTCTATTTGGGTTGTGGTTGATAGGATTACAAAGTCGGCTCATTTCCTACTGGTTAAGACTACTTATGGTGACGAAGATTATTGTAAGTTGTGCATTCATGAGTTGGTTTGTTTGCATGGGGTGCCTTTGTCTATCATATTAGATCATGGTGCTCAATTTACTTCTCACTTTTGGAGGTCCTTCCAAAGAGGTCTTGGTACCAAGGTAAAGCTTAGTACGACCTTTCACCCTCAAATGGATGGTCAAGCCGAGAGAACTATCCAAACTCTTGAGGATATTCTTAAGGCTTGTGTTTTGGAGTTTAAGGGTAGTTGGGATCAACATCTTCCACTAATTAAGTTTGGTTACAATAATAGCTATCATTCTAGCATTGGTATGGCTCCTTTCGAGGCTCTCTTTGCTAGACATTGTAGGTCCCTGGCTAGATGGTTTGAGGTGGGAGAGATGACTTTGTTGGGTTCGGATCTAATTATGAAGGCCATGGAGAAGGTGAGGTTGATAAGAGAAAGGTTGAAAATAGTCCAAAGTCAACAAAAGTCCTATGCCGATGTGAGGAGAAGGGATCTTGAATTTAAGGTTGGTGATTGGGTCTATTTGAAAGTCTCACCCATGAAAGGTGTGGTTTGTACTTTGTAAAAAGGGTAAATTGAGTCCAAGATTTGTGGGTTCTTATAGAGTGTTGAGGAGAATTGGCAAGGTGGTCTATGAGTTGGAGTTGTCCAATGATATGGATATGGTTCATCCGGTCTTCTATGTGTCTATGTTGAGGAAGTGTGTGAGTGACCCAAGTGCTATTGTGCCTCTTGATCTTATGGGTGTATTTGAAGACAATTTGACTTATGAAGAGGTTTCGGTGGAAATTTTTGATAGACAAGTGAAGAGGTTGAGGAATATGTATGTAGCTTCCGTCAAGGTCCTTTGGAGGAATCAACAAGTTGAGAGTGCTACATAGGAAGCCGAGGCGGACATGCAAAAGAGAAATACCTATCTCTTCCATTTTACTCAAGCCTGAGGTACTAATTCAAGTCCCCTTTATGATTTCATGTCTTAAGTTTCGGCTCTTATGTCATTTGCATGCAGTCATGTTTATGTTGATAAGTCATGGTAATTTTGACACTTATGTTCAGATTTTTGAAAGTGGTGTTTAAGTTCATTATTGCATTCTTGTTGGGGCTGATTCCTTCATGATTACTCTTCTTATGTATGCTTCTTTGACATTCGTTTAGTAATGTTCCCACAGGGGAGATATTAAAACACCCTATAAAGTGCCAGAAAATGCCACAAAATTCATAATTTCCATATGTCTCAAAATCCGTGCGTGATATCTACAATCTGACTTCATATTCTTGATCGGGGGGCAAAATTGAGTCAGAAATGGGTCTAACCTAGAATTTAGAGCAACAGTAGCACAATTTAATTTTTCCAAGTTTGCGCAAAACAATAAGGGTCCGCGATGGTTCCGCGACACGGACCCATCGCGAACCAGTGTATTTTATTGCCATTTCTTCAGTTTTGGCCTAAGGCTTTGGGGTTTGGGCCTAAGCCTTCCTATGTGTAAAAACACCTATACTTAGTCATTTTTCAACCCCATATTGTTCAAGACATTCCCCAAAGCCCTCTCTAACACTTAGCCAAATATTTCATCCAAAATCAAGTGTCCCAAACTCATTTAGGATCTCAAGAAATTCATTCAAGCTTCAAGCTCCCATTCAAAATATTTATCAAGGAAATCTCCAAGTTTGAGGTATGTGGGTTTCAACCATTGGGTCCATTTACCCATGGTGCCCAACCTTCCTTTTTATGCAAATTACATGTTTCCAAGTTGATTTATCTATGGGTACTTATTATGAATTTGACTAAGAACTATGTTGGGGTTTCATAACATATTGACTGTTTAAGCATGTTTTGAGCTAAGATTCTATGTTCTATGATGAGATTTCATGAGGGGTTTTAATGTATCTTGCATGAGGGTGTTACCAAGTGTTGGTGAGTTGTTACATTAAGTTTCCTCACATGATTTCACTCTTGAATTGCATGATTTTGAACTAGCCTTACACACCCGTCAAGTGTTTGATAAAATGTCCGGTTAAGGGTTCTTGACTTAATGAAGGTTTATTGCATGGCTTATGAGCTAGGTGACTTTATGATGATGAAAGAAATGTATATATGTGTTGATTTCATGAAAAGTATTTATGGTGTTGCAAGTGACCACACCTTGTTGAGGGGGATGCTATGCCTCAATCACCTTTTCGGGGGGGGGGGGGGGTTAGACCGTGCTACCACGTTGAGGGGTATCTACCTTGACCACCTTGTTGAGGGGTGCTAGGACCATACTACCATGTTGTAAGGTATATGCCTTCACCACCTTACCAGGGGTGCTAGGCTTGTAGCACCATGTTGACGGCTATATACCTTGACTAACTTGTCAGGGGGAGGGGGGGTGCTAGTCCCATACTACCAATTGAGGGGTAGATACTTCAATCACTTTCCAAGGGGGTGCTAGGCCTTTTATTCCAAGTGTTAAATGCTTAGTCTATGAAGATGGTCTCTTCCTACACATGTACTTTGTTCTATATGAGCATGTTTTACTTTGAGCATTGATCATGCATACCATGTTGTTAATATACTATTCCTTGCTTATGATTATGCATTTTTACTATGTTTCCTATCTATTTTTGCATTGCAGCCTACATACTTAGTACATTCAATGTACTAACGCATACGCTATGCCTACATGATGTTACCATGTAGGAACCAGAGCCCCTTACAATCATCTTCCACATGGCTAGTTGGTCATCTTGAAGATAAGCTATTGGTGAGTCCTCAAGTTCGGGGACACTAGCTTCACACTCTTACTATTGCTATTTCTTTATGTTGAACTTGATACTTAAAGGGTGAGTCCGAAAAATTGTCTTGGTCCCCACCCAATCTATGTTAGGGGTGTTGTTGGACAAGTGATATAATTATGCTTGAGCTTTGACTCTTTCGATGATTTATGCTATTAAAGACTTTCCTTAGTCTTGTTATCTCTATCTCTACTCTCTTGTTGTTTAATTTCTTCTGTGACCAAGGATGTGTAAATGATATGCTAAGAGGCTTGTTTGGGGTCTCTTCGGGTTCCCATTCGTCGTGTCACGTCTAGGCCCTAACCTATGATCGTGAATGACTGCCAACCCCGCCTTTTCCTCTGAGTTAACCCCCATATTGGACAATACCTTATACACCTCATCAATGAATTCTTGTGGATCCTCATCCACCTTGGACCCGTGGAACTCCGGTGGGTTCATTCTAGTAAAATCCCTCACCCTAGAGGCCAAAGTAGGAGCATGAGGGTCTTGGGCCCCTTGGTTGATTTGATTAGTCAAGGCATGGGCCAACATGGTAATAGTATCCCAGAACTCTTTATGGTTGCTCCTCGGGTGCACAGGCTCTTCTTTCTCTTGGAATAGTCATGATCTAGAATAGCAAAAAACATTCATTAGAGGAAAAGCCTTACGTTACTCCTAAAGCATGACATAGATCATTAAGAAGGGAAACATTTCCTAAAATGCCTCATAGCCTCTTACTCATAGTTGTGGTGCATTTCACAACCATGAACAAGACTCTAATTGATGCGGTGTGTTGGATTCCGAGGACCATTAACAACGTAGTGCTCTGATACCAATTTATCACAACCTAAGCCTAGGTCCTAGATGTGACACGATGAATGGTGAACCTGTAAGAACCCCAAATAAGCCTCTTAGCATATCAATCTCACATCCTTGGTGGCGGAAGCAAACAACAACAAGAGACATAAAGAAGGGGACCAGGACTAAGGGAAGTCTTGGATAATCATAAATCATTCAAGAGTCAAGATCATAGCATAAATACATCAATTGTTCCAACAACACCTCTAGCATAGATTTTCCGGGGGGGGGGGGGAGACTTTCAGGGTTCACCCTCATAGTATCAAATTGTCACGCCCAAAGTCCCATTACGGCGGATTAACACTCGTTGCTAATAAGGCCTGGGAGAATCAACCTGTATCTATGTGCTTTCTATACATATTATAAGGGATTTCTACATTTAACATGCCTTTAAGAAAGTAAACAGTAATAACAAGCCAAAAGGAAATGCGTGTGGCTAGGCCGCTGGGGCCACAGTGTGTAAGGTACGAGACATGACCACACTTTAATTTACATAGTCTACAATGCCTCTAGATAAGAAAGAGTATCTGATAAGGCTTGGGACAGGCCCCGCCTCGGCTAACTATATAATACAAAAATATAAGCTCTAGACACACAAAGCTCCGAAGCAACCTAAAGCTTGGTAACAACAGTTGGATATCCTGTACTCTTACTGGGGAGATCTACTAGCACCTGTACCTGCAACATGAAATGTAGGTCCCCCGCAAGGGATGCCAGTATGAGATAAATATGTAAGGTGGGAATTACTGTATATGAAGTAACAACTCAAATGACACTATGCACTGGTGTAGGATAAGAGACCACCTTTAGTTATACAGTGGGATCATGTATTTTATGTTCTTTTTATTACTTTACCTTTACTGTATAATCTATGCACAACATATAATAGAAATCACAAGCTAATTAGTGGTAAACCTATATCGGGATCGGCCTTGGCTAGGCTTTTCCTTTCACCCCTTGGACTACCCCCCGTGATAGGATCGACCCTGGCTAAGTGAGTTTTTCACCCCTCGGGTTACCACCCATCAATAAGCAATATACTTTATCTTTCAATTACTTTTGAGATGATTCTTTTGGTGGT
>JAPFFP010021787.1:0-16373 GCA_026153255.1 Solanum medicagineum
CTGACTTTGCCATGATTTCTTGGACAATCTACCTTCTTGTGCCCAAGATCTCCACAACCAAAGAACGCATTTGAATCTTTCAAACATGGGCCTCTGTGATTCCTTCCACATCCAGGAGACCCATCAATAGGAGCCACACCACCAACACCGTGACGCTTAGGGAAGTCATTGGAAAATCCCCTATTAGTAGCATGAGGAGGCCCTTGGACTTGATGAAATCTAGCACCCTTTGGGAATTTACCCTCAAATTGGTCCCTCTTGGCCTCATGCCCCGTTCTCTTCCTCAACTTTTCCTCCTCAATTTTCTTGGCATAATTCATCAATTGAGACAAGTCCATGTCACTAATTAACCAGGCAGCCGACATCTTCACTTACCAAGTCGGAGACCTCCATCACAAATTTATTCATCCTTGATCTAGGATCGGTCACCAAGTAAGGAGCATACTTTGAAAGTTGATTAAATTTGAGGGCATACTCCCTCACACTCATAGCACCTTGTTTCAAGTTCATAAACTCTACCAACTTTGCTTCCCTAAGCTCAACAGGGAAAAATCGATTAAGGAAAGCCAATTTGAATTCTTCCCAAAGCACCACATAACCATTTCCCTTCTCTCCCCTCTATTGCTTCATACCAAACATGGACTTACCCTTAGAGTTGGTATGCCGCCCACTCTCCCTTTTCATTCGACCCAATACCCATAATATTCAAGATTTTGTAGACCTCATCAATGAGCTCTTATAGATCTTCATCCACTTTTGACCCATAGAAAACCGGAGGATTCATCCTCATGAAGTCTCTTACCCAAGCTCTCGAGGTAGTAGGATGGAGAGCTTGTCTCCTTGATCGACTTGGTTGGCAACCACTTGAGCAAGCATAGTAAGAGCATCTCGGAGCTCACCATTGGTGCGTTGCTCCTCGGGAGTTTGAGCCCATCTTCCTCTAGTGTTCGGCATGATCTAGCATAGTAAAGAACAACACTTAGGGGGGAAAACTTACCACAACTCTATAGCACGACTTAGAATATGAAAAAGGGAAACATTTCCTAAAATTCCTCATAGCCTCCTATTCATAGTCATGGAACGCTTCACAACTATGAATAGGACTTTAATCGACATGGTGTGTTGGACTCCGAGGATCTATACACCTAGTGCTATGATACCAAGTTTGTCATGACCCTAGCTTAGGGCCTAGATGTGACACGGTGAATAGGGAACCCGACAAAACCCCTAATCAAGCCTCTTAACTTTTTCATTACACATCATTGCTCGTGGAAGCATATAAAAGACATAAAGTAAGAATGGGGTGTAGGGGCTAAGGGATAGCTTGCAAAACATCATACCTAAGAGACAAGAGTCAAACTCATATCATATATACATTATATGTCCAAGAAACACCTCTATATACATTGATAAGAGCGGGGCCAAGACAAAGCAACCGGGCTCAACCTCATAGTCAAGTAGAACATAGAGTAGAGTGTCTCAATACATGGTAATAGAACATAGACCAAGGTCCCTAAAATGGGGACTCACCAACTTGCTTGAATAGCACTGACTAGCCACGTGGAGGAGGATGATCAACTTGGGCACCAGTTCTTACATGGTGGAATCATCTAGGCAAGAGTATGTGTTTGTATGTTTGAATGTACTAACTATATAGGATGCAATGCAACAAGAATTGGGCATCACAATCGAAATACATACAAAAGGCAATAGGCATAATATAGCAATATGACATTTATGATCAATGCATAAGTAAAACATGCTTAAGTAACTCATGCTCATATAAGATATCATTTGTGAAAAATAAACCAAACTAGATTTCCAAAGTGTAAATCCCTTGGTCGGTTGATGATGATCTCACCCCATCACCCTAGTAGTGTGCTACAAACCCCTCACGTGGTTCATGATAATCATACCGTATCACCCTGGTAGAGTACAAACCCATTACATGGTTTCAAGAGTACAAACCCCCACCTCAGTTGATGAGTACAAACCCCCACCTCGGTTGATGAGTACAAACCCCCACCTCGGTTATCCGGGCTCTTAGTCCCCCGGATTGGGCATGGTCTATGCAACACTTTATATAGAGTATATCATATACATAATCTCTTTTCATTATTATAACATCATTCATATCATATCTCATGCTTTAGGCCTTCAACTTATTAAGAAACCATATCCCAACATTTTATTAAACACTTAGAGGGTGTGTAATGCTAGTATAAAACCATGAAATATAGAGGTGAAATCATGCAAGAAAATCCATTATAAAACCATCAATCAACAGCTTGTAACACCCTCAAGCAATATATATCAAAACCCCTTCTCAAATTTTACAATAGGTCAAAGATTTATAGCTCAAAAGCTAGCAAAACAGTCACAACTTTGCATAGTTTTAACATAGTGTGCAGTGAATTTCATATAATCAAGACCCATTTATAAATCAACTTTAAATTATGCAATTTGAGTAAAAAGAGGCTTGGGTATCATGGGTGAAAGAAACCCACCTTAGCTTAGAGGTTAACTTGCTGAAGATTGGAGATGGAGACGTGAAGATTGAAGAAGAACCTTGAAGGAGAACCTTAGCTTGGGATGAGGGTTTGGGACTTGAGTTTGGGGAGTGAAAATATGACTAATTGTTTTAGTGAGTGTTGGAAAATATTTTGGGTGATATGAGAGTGAAATTTGGCTAAGTATAGATAAAAAAGACATTTGGGAAGAGTTGGGCCCAATACTTAGAAAATTTTGGACTAACTAAAAAAAAACAGTTACAAAAATGCACTAGTGTGCGTCGCGGAAGCAGCACACACTACTCTTTGGAAATTACACTTGCAAAAATCATAATTCCTAATTTTTGCTCTTAAATTGGGGTTAGATCCTTTTTCACCTAATTTTGACCTCTTGATCACGAATATGAAGTCAAATTTTTGAAATAACGAACGAATTTTGAGATATATAGAAATTAAAATTCTGGGCATTCCGAGGCATATTTTTGGCCACTTTTTGGGGTCGTTACAGACCAATTGCAAGGGGCTAGTCACTTCTCTAAGATTGATCTTCGGTCTGGGTACCAACAAGTGAAGGTGAGGGAGTGTAATATTCCCAAGACGGTCTTCCGGACTAGATATAGGCATTATGAGTTTGTTGTGATGCCTTTTGGGCTGACCAATGCACCAACCATCTTCATGGATTTTATGAATAGAGTCTTCAAACCCTACCTTGATTTATTTATTGTGGTCTTTACTGATGATATTTTGATCTACTCACATAGTGAGGAGGAACATAAGAGTCATTTGAGGGTAGTGCTACAAATATTGAGGGAAGAGAAGTTGTATGCCAAGTATGAAAAATGTGAATTTTGTTTCAAAGAGGTTGCCTTTCTAGGTCATGAGTGTCGGGGGATGATATTAAGGTGGATCCTAAAAAGACGGATATGATTAGAAATTGGCCTAGACCTTAGTGGGTTACTACCGGAAGTTTGTGAATGAGTTCTATTCTATTGCTTCTCCTATGACCAAGTTGACTCAAAAGAAAGCCAAATTTGTGTAGATTGATGAGTGTCGAAAGAGTTTCTAAACATTGAAAGATAAACTTGTATCCTCTCCTATATTGTCACTATCGGAAGGGCTAAAAGGATTTGTTGTGTATTGTGATGCTTTAAGGGTTAGTTTTGGTTGTGTGTTGATGAAAAATTGTAAGGTGATAGACTATGCTTCTAGATAACTCAAGGTACATGAGTAGAATTACCCTACCCATGATCTTGAATTATCAACCGTAGTCTTTGCTTTGAAAGTTTGGCATCACTATTTGTATGGGGTGTATGTTGATGTGTATACCGATCATAAGAGTCTCCAATATGACTTCACTCAAAAAGATCTCAACTTCAGACAAAGATGGTGGCTAGAACTTCTTAAGGACTATCATGTGGGTGTGCATTATCATCCCGATAAGGCTAATATGGTCAGGGATGATTTGAGTACGGTGTCTGTGGGTAGCCTAGCTCATTTTGATGATGGTGAAAAAGGGTGGCTAGGGAGGTCCATCAGTTGGCTATATTGGAAGTTAGGTTAGAAGAGGTGGATAATGGGGGTGTTATGGTAGTTGATGGCTCTAAATATTCATTTGTTTAGGAGGTGAAAGCTAAGCAAGATCTTGACCCCGCTTTGTTAGAATTGAAGGTGTTGGTAAAAGAACGTAAAGTGGAGGTTTTCTCCCAAGGGGGACATGGTGCTTTAAATACCAAGGTAGGTTATGTATGCCTTGTGTTGATGGCTTGAGAGAAAATATTCTTGATGAGGCTCATGGTTCTTTCGATTCTATTCACCCTGATTCTACTAAGATGTATAGAGATTTGAGGGAGGTGTATTGGAGGGGAGGTATGAAGAGGTACATTGCCAAATTTGTTTCCGATTGTCATAGTTGCCAACAAACCAAAGCCAAACATCAAAGGCTAGGTGGCCTAGCACAAGACATAGAGATTCCTACTTGGAAGTGGGAACAGATTAATATGGATTTTGTTGTTGGGTTGGCCAAGGCTAGAAAGAGTTTTGATTCCATTTGGGTTGTGGTTGACAGGATGACGAAATCAGCTCACTTTCTACTGATTAAGACCATATATGCGGCTGAAGATTATGCTAGGAATGTGCATTCATGACTTGGTGAGGTTGCATAGGGTTCCTTTTTCCATCATATCAGATAGCGGTGCTCAATTTACTTCACATTTTTGGAGGTCCTTTCAAAGGGGTCTTGGTACAAAGGTTAAACATAGTATGACCTTCCACCCTCAAATGGATGGCCAAGCCCAAAGTACTATCCAAATACTTGAAGATATGCTTAGGGCTTGTGTATTGGATTTTATGGGTAGTTGGGATGATTCTCTTCCATTTATTGAGTTTGCCTATAACAATAGCTATCATTCTAGCATCGGTATGACCCCTTTTGAGGCTCTCTATGGTAGACATTGTAGGTCACCGGTTGGGCGTTTGATGTTGGAGAGGTGACTTTGTTGGGACCAAATCTGCTTCTGGAGGCTCTTGAGAAGGTTAGGATGATTAGAGAAAGGATGAAGATGGCCCAAAGTCACCAAAAGTCTTATGTTAATGTGAAGAGAAGGGATCTTGAATTCAATGTTGATGATTGGTTCTATTTGAAGGTGTCACCCGTGAAGGGTGTGGTTCGTTTTGGTAAGAAAGGAAAGTTTAGTCCATGATATGTGGGTCCTTATATGGTCATGAGTAGCATTGGCAAGGTAGCTTATGAGTTGGAATTGCCTAGTGAGATGGATTTGGTTCATCGAGTCTTTCAAGTATCCATGTCGAGGAAATGTGTGGTTGATCCGAATGCTATTGTTCCATTGAATATGGTGGGTATTGTTGAGGATAACTTGACTTATGAAGAGGTTTCGATTTAGATTTTGGATAGACAAGTAAAGAGGTTGAGGAACAATGATGTAGCTTCCGTTAAGATCTTTTGGAGGAATCAACAAGTTGAAAGTGCTACTTGGGAGGCCGAAGAAGACATGCAAAACCGATACCCTTATCTCTTCATTCTACTCAAGCCTAAGATACTAATTATAAGTCCTCTACATGATCTCACTTCTTATGTTCAGGCTTCATGTCATTGCATACATTCATGTTTAAATTGACAAGTTCATACTGATTTTACGCTTATGTTGAGATTGTTGAAATGATATTTAAGTGCATTGTTGCATCCTTATGTCAGCTGAAATTGTCATGTTTACATCTCTCATATACCGTTCTTTGACATTTAGGGATGAACGTTCCCAAGGGGGAGATATTAAAATGACCCAAAAAAGCGCCCGAAAATGTGCCTCGGAAGTGCCCAGAATCGTAATTTTCATATATCTCAAAATTCGTAGGTGATATCAAAAATTCAACTTCAAATTCTTGTTCACGGGGAAAATTTGAGTGGGGAAATGGGTCTAACCCTGATTTAAGAGCAACCGTAGCGAAATTTGAAAATCGCAAGAATGCGATTTCTAGTGAGCTAGAGCGCCCCAGGCACGACGTGCTAAGGGCGCGCCAGTGTGTTAACTTTGTCCAGGTTTTTTATGTCTGGTCCAAGGATTTTAGGTCTTGGGCCTAATCCTTCCCATGCGTGAAAATACCTATACTTAGCCATATTTCATCTTCATATCATCCAAGACATTCCCCAATACTCTCTCAAACACTTAGACTAATATCTCCCTCAAAATTCAAGTGTCCAAGTCTCTTCTGGATCTGAAGGAATTCAACCAAGCTTCCAGTCTCCATTCAAATCTTTATCAAGAAATTCTCCAAAGCGAAGGTATGTGGGTTCCGTTCATGGGTTTCTTTCACCCATGAAGAACAAGCTTCCTTTTTACCTAAATTGCATGATTTCAAGTTGATTCAATTATGGGTCTTACTTATTATGAATTAGACTGTGAACTATGTTGGGGTTTTATAAAATTGTGACTGTTTTAGCATGTTTTGAGCTATGAATCTTAAGATCCATTGTGGGATTTGATGAAAGGTTTTGATATATATTGCTAGAGGGTGTTACCAAGTATTGATGGATGATTTTACATTGAATTTTATTGCATGATTTCATCCCTAATTTGCATGGCTTTACACTAGCACTACACACTCGCCAAGTGTTTGATTAAATGTCCGGTTATGATTTCTTGAGGATTTGAAGGTCTAATGCATGTCTTAAGAGTTAAATGACTTTATGATGATGAAAGGAATGTAGGTATATGTTATTCTCCTATATTGTGTTGGGAACTGACCATGCCCTACTCAGGGGGTTGTGAGCCTGGGTAATCATGTTGAGGGGTTTGTACCTTGATAACCATGTCGAAGGGTTTGTACCTTGATAACCGGGTTGAGGGGTTGGTACCTCAATCACCATGGGTGGTAGGGTGAGATGATCCACCAACCAATAAAGGGGTTTGTACCTTGATAACTAGGTTGAGGAGTTGATACCTCAATCACCATAGGTGGTAGGGTGAGATGATCCACCAACCAATTGAGGGGTTGGTACCTCAATTGATTATGAACTCATTAATGATGATCTCTTCTTGCATATGTATAATGTTCTATATAAGCAAGATTTCCTTCAAGCATCTTCCATGCATACCATATTGTTATATGCTACTCATTGCCTATGCTTATACATTTCGATTATGTTGCTTATCTCTTGTTACATTGCATCCTACATACTTAGTATATTCAAATGTACTAATGCATACTCTATGCCTACATGAGGTCACCATGAAGGAACCGAAGCCCCACTTGAACATCTCCCTCCTCGAAGCTAGTATGATTTCTCTCAAGCTAGTTGGTGAGTCCTCCATTCTGAGGATAATGTCTATGATCTCATGCTATGTACTAAGACTATCTTTCTTTTATGTATGTATTTACTATAAGGGTGAGTCTGGTTACCTTTGTTGGCCCCGCTTCAATCTAGGTTTTAGAGGTGTTGTTGGACATGTTATGTATTGAGCCTTAACTCTCTTGTTTTGATGTCTATGTTATGAAGTTTCCCTTTAGCCCCTTGCCCTTATTTCTAATCTAATTATGTTGTTTAATTGCTTCTGTGACCAGTAATGTGTAATGATATGTTAAGAGGTTTGTTTAGGGTCCCTTCGGGTTTTCCATTCGCCGTGTCACGCCTAGGCACTGGGTTTGGGTCGTGACACTCAAATCGACCCCTGCCGGATTATTTTCACAGCCAGTGAAAATAGTCAGTCAAATTTCGGTCAAGAATAAGTGGACTAAAGGTTTTCGTTTCTTCGCACCACAAATTCTGTTTGATTTCATATTACTTATCTTGCTGTTTCGAATGTGATTGCTTGAATTTAGTCGATTTAGATCGTCATTAAATTATTAATGATTTTGATGAAATACATTGATCTCAAGATCTTCTAGATGACTATTTTGATGATTAGTTTGTTTTTCATTAATTTTGATAATTGATTTCCTCATCTCTCCTAATTTACCTTTCTTTCAACAATTAAATGCTAATTCAACATTTTCTATACAATGGTTACTTGATTTTGGAATCAACATAGTAGATATTATGTGAGTAATTTTAGACTGTAATTTTGATTTCTAGAAACCCCTACTTTGGTTAATTTCAACTCTTCCTTATATACAAAATTATGTTGACAGCTTTTTTGATTCTCCTTGCCTTAATTCTCGGGAATATATGAAAAATATTTTTAAAATAGTAGTGTCTTCCTTAAAATCGTTTCCCCTTTTTACCGTGTTCAAGTTTGACAGAATATGTGAATTATGAGATGTGGATTATATTATAATTATTTTCCTTTTAAGATGGAATGTGGACTAATTTGCTACCATAAATTAATCCATATTTACTGAGATTGTGTTCTTATTTTTGGTAGAAATCTTAATGATTTTTAGTTTGATTTAAATTTCTTTGAAAACATTTTACCCCTTTTCTGATTGATTTCCTTTCCTTAATTGGTCTCCTGATCAGAGCATTATAAATCACCCCTCTTCAATGTTGAAAACACACTTTTACATACGAGAATACTTTATGCAAAAAGAAACTCTTCTCTCTCAAATTGAATAAAAAAATACTGTATATTCTTTCAATATTCTCCTCTCTCTCAAAAAGAAAAAGAAGAAGGCAGAACTCTCTGGCTACTCCCTGTTCTTCAAGATTTTTCTTAACTGATTAGTATTTTCATTATTATTACTTTTTTATGCATATTACTCCTTTCATTTTGTGTTGTAGGTTTTAAATTCAAGTTAAAGCGAATAGTCGCCTGGGATGGGAGGAGAATGACTTTTAAACTTTACTTATTTTATGTTGTTTACATTGTTATACTTCAAATTTTTCGCAAAAAAATGATGTAAACAAAGAATAGTGAAATCAGGGTTATTGATTTTTGGGGGGGGGGGGGGATATGTGCTATATGTTACTTTTTTTAATTTTATTATTGATCTTTTAAACAAAATATCAATAAAATCTTTTCTTCTAAAAAATCATTGTTTCTCCTCTTTTCAAACTTCAGCTAGACAATGCGAAAAATGAAAATGCTACCTCCTAACCTATAGTTAGTGAGGGAGTCAAAAGGAATTACGAGATCTAATTCCAATTTTTTTTAAAATATATGATGCGTCCCCGGAAGTACCACCAACCCAATTTTTAAAAAAGGAGATTATATGTATCTATACTTAAATACTTATATGCATATGTATTGTATCAAAGTTTTCACTATTTTTCAAACACAAAAAATAATATAATATATTTTCTAAAACCGATCTCAAATAAAAAAACATTTCTAGGTGAAGGAGCGATGATAACTAAATATCATTGTTTCATACCTACAAAGAAACAAACATTTTTGAAGACTCTTTCTAAAATCTTCCTCTCTTCAAATCAGTAAAACCTTTTATGAAATAGTTTCTTCTTTGGGGTAGCTTTTTTTTAATTATTCGTGTTAATACTTGCTTTATTTGCTACACTATTTCTAACGATAAGATAAGATAAAAATAAAATTTATGTAGTCACTTAGAATGAAACTAACGATATAAATAAGGAATGACTTATGTCTTATTCGATCACTTAATTATAAATGAATAATCAAGTTCTTTACTGGTTTTTAACTAAACAAGTTGTCATGATCCAAAATAGGGCCTAGACGTGACACGGCGAATGGGGAGCCCGAAGGGTCCCCAAACAATCCCCTTAACTTATCATTACATATTATTGGTTGCAAAAGCATTTAAATGACTTAAAAGAGTAGAAATAGGAGCAAAGAGACTAAGGGGAAGTTTGCATATCAACAACATCCAGAGGCAAAGGAGTCAAGGCTCGTAACATAGATACATAGCATGTCCAACAACACCTCTACTACATAGATAAGTGTGGGGACCAAGACAAAGCAACTGGGCTCACCCTCATAGTCAAAATAGAAAGTAAAAAAGAGCGTTTCAATACATAATGAGAGAAACATGTACTAAAGTCCCCGAAGTGGAGGACTCACCAGCTAGCTTGAATAGCACCGAACTAGCCACGTGGAGGAGGATGATCAATTTGGGCACCGGTTCCTGTGGTGAAATAACGTAGGCATAGATTATGCATTAGTATGTTTGAATGTATTAAGTATGTAAGATGCAATGCAACAATAAGTAGACACATAATCAAAATGCATAATATTAAGCAATAGACATAATACAACAATATGACATGTATGTTCAAGCTTAAGTAAAACATGCATAACTAAATCATGCTCATATAGAATATCATATGTGTAGAAGAGACCAAGTTAGTTGTTCAAGGTATAAATCCCTTGGTGGTTGTGTGGTATAAACCCCTCACATGGTTGATGGTAATCATAGCTTACGAACACGGTGACGAAGTATAAACCCCTCGCATGGTTGATGAGTATAAACCCCCAACATGGCTACCCGGGCTCTTGTCCCCCCGGATCGGGCATGGTCTAGTGCAACACTTTATATAGAGTATATCATATACATAGGCTCATTTCATAATCATAACATCATTCATATCATATCTCATTCTTTGGACTTTAAATTCCTCAAGAAACCACATCCGGATATTTTATCAAACACTTTGAGAGTGTGTAATGCTAGTATAAAATCATGAAATATAGGAATAAAATCATGTAAGAAAATCCATTGTAAAACCATCAATCAACACCTTGCAATACCCTCAATACATATACATCAAAATCCCTTCTCAAATATTACAATAGATCAAAGATTTATAGCTCAAAACATAGCAAAACAGTCACAACTTTACATAGTTTTTAACATAGTGTGTAGTGAATTTCATAATGATCAAGACCCATTTGTAAATCAATTTTAAATCATGCAATTTGAGTAAAGGAGGCTTGGGTATCATAGGTGAAAGGAACCCATGAAAGAAACCTACATACCTTAGCTTGGAGATGAACATGGTGAAGATTGGAGATGGAGACTTGAAGCTTGAAGAAGAACCTTGAAGGAGAACTTTAGCTTGGGATGAGGGTTTGGAACTTGAGTTTGGGGAGTGAAAATATGGCTAAGTGTTTTAGTAAGTATTGGGCAATGTTTAGGATGATGTGAGAGTGAAATTTGGATAAGTATAGGTAAAAACACGTAAGGAAACCCTTGGACCCAAGACCCAAAGCCTTGGACCCAAAAACAGAAAATGCACGAAACAACACTAGGGCGCGTTGCGCCCCAGACGCGAAAACTGTTCTGGAAATTGCGTTCTTGAAATTTCGTAATTGCTAAATCTTTGCTCATAAATCAGGGTTAGACCCTTCTCCCCCTAATTTGGAACCCCAAACAAGAATCCGAAGTCGAATTTTCAAAATAATGAACGAATTTTGAAGTATATGAAAATTAAAGTTTTAGGCATTCTGAGACACGTTTTTGAATTTTTTGGGGTCGTACATAAGTTAAAAATGTATCACCTTGATTTTAGTTCCATTATTATCACCTACTTAATAAAACAAAATAAAATAAAATGTTCTTATCACTTAGACTTAATGTAGACTTTAAAAATTAAGAGACCCTACTTTTTATTCGCAACCCCCACATAAGCCATGAGATACAGCCGAGACCCGCACTTGCGGACCTCAAAGGGTGTTTAACACCTTTCCTTCGAGGTAATTTGAGATCTTACCCAATCTTTAGTTTCTTAGCCTTTAACTTAGATTTAGGTTAGAAATGATGGCCTAATGCACCCAAAATATTAGGTGGCGACTCTTCGTTGTTTTTAATCCCAAAAGAGTTGTTTGCCACGACATCATCCAAGTTTTTGTCTTTTCACGAGAAAAAAGTGGCGCCATAAGATAGTCATCAAACAAACCAATGTAGATCAATATATATGACAGTGTAACTACGACAAGCAAGGTAACTGCAGGTAAGCAACAATCACTGAAATAGCGTAAAATCAACGGTGCAATACATGTGACCTCACAAGAAGAAGTCCCATATCTCACTCATGATAGTATTTTGAGATTTGTTTCTTAGGACTAAATAAAATCACTCACACTCACAAAAGATATTCAAACACTATGCTCTATAGCATTTGTTTGCCCCTATACTCACAACTATAACCTTCGACTACTTGGACTAGCATCACTATAGGACTTTCTTGGCTTGTAACGTAGGCTGAGGGGGCTTTGGTATGATGTTTAGGGAACATAGTGACTAATGGCCCTCCTTAAAACTGCATATTCTACACTTTTGCCCTACTAACACTGTCATTTTTAAACTCATTCTCCCTTTCTCTTATTTAAAACTTCTCTGGGTGCCTTTCTCTTTTTTTTTAGCTCATTGCCTTCTATTTTCACATTCTTTTTCTTTTTAGCTCATTCTTTAGGCATCTATTCATTTTTCTTTTTTGTACCCATAGCACATTTTTTACCTTTTTTTCATGTGTCACTAGCTTTCACCCTATTTAGTTTGATTAACCTTACACCAGCCACCCTCAACCTTAGACTTTTGTCCTGAGTTGAGACGCATAATATCCAACCTATGAACTAGGGTTAATTTTGGTAGTCACCCTCAACTTAGGTTTTTTCCTTAGTCAAGGTGCACAATACTCAAGGAAGGACCAGGGCTAATTTAGGGATTCCACTTTCGACAAGGCTAGGTTACTTAGGTTTTTAAAAAAGAAAAGGGTACATGCAAAACTCAAACATTGGGATCAAGAGATACATTACACATTTGGTTGGACATTTAGGCTAAGTGGACTAATATGCATAATGGCCAAAAAACCTTTCCTAACCAACTAACCTATAGTCTAAGTCAGAGTAATAGGGAAAGTTATGAATTGAAACACAGTATAAAAATTATGCAAAGAAAGCTCACACACATATGACACTGATTACACTATCAACCTAGACTTCCAGATCATGCTTTTCATCACAATTAAACCTCACTTATCAGAACAAGCACTGTCAATCATCAATATCACATGTTTGTTATCAAGACTACCTAAGAAAGTTTTGATGGGTATCATTTTTCACAAAAAATAACTTATGCCCTAGACTTTAGTATTACATGCTACTAATACTACCTACACATCCTAAATGTGTCGGTTCAACAGAAAATAAATATCCCTAGGGAAAGAACACAGGCAAGGAATCCCCATAGACTCAAAATTTGGGATAGTTATAGACCATAGTTACTCAAACTTCACTAAGCCCTATAACTACCCACACCCCATCGAAAAGAGTTTGCATTGTCCTCAATGCACAAAATATGAAAACATTAAACCATAGGAGTCAAAAGAAACATACCTAGGTGCCTAAGCACTGCTCTATGATTGGGATTGACCACCCTCAACCTACCTGGTGGTCTCATCATTAGCGACAGTCTATATGGAGGGTCCAGCACACGTCATCGTCTCTAACTCATGCGTGCCTCCTCGTCCTGCATGGAGTGAAGCCTCACAAGATCAAACTGCTCCTCCTTTGTTATCCATGCCTCTTGCCTCACAGCATCTGGATCATCAGTATGGGGCCCTTTCTCAAGGGAGTGAAGTGATGTCTCCTCAGGGCAGATCAGGTTAACGACCACTTCACTAAGATCAGACGATAGAAGCACAATTGATGCTTGTACTGCCATTCTCATCTCAAATCAGAGCTTCTGGATCTCTATATAAATGGATGTCATGTCGGCAAGCTGGGCTAAACTGAGGCTCTGCTCTACTCACCTCATTGCAAGTCTCTCCTGAATGATAACCACACAATGCGTCTACATATATGCCTCAGCCTCTAAGATGGCCTGGCAAGCCTAGCGCAGAATCCGTTGTACAAACTAAGTCAAATAGGACTCAATACGTACCTGCCTCCATGCTAGGGCCCGAATAGATACTGCTATATATCATGCCAATGGGTAGAAACTATGTGGGTATAGCCTCTGGTGTAGTGGTGGTAGTAGTGGTCTCCTCCTCTCTATAAGCCTCGATCTGTAGAGATCCCTCAATAGTGGGAGCAGCTATTGTAGAAGAAGATGGAGGCTCGGACAGTGGCACTGCGGTGAATATCTCTGGCATTTGGTTGGGAGGGTGTGGTACTCGCCGGAGGGCCAGTAGATTCTCATCAACCTTTATCAGATAGGCATCCAATATCCTCTGAACCTCGATCAAAGTGTCCAACTAATGAAGGATCTACACCCTCACCGCTATATAGAGATGATATATCGAGCACGAGAAGAGGATGGAGGTGGACCTCTTTGGGGCTGCCTCATGAATCTTCTTTGCAATCAGGCAAGCCAAATCAATGTCATAGCTTACCAAGATATTGGCAACAAGTATCATGCGGTCTGGTGTCAAGGTATTATCTATGTGTGTGGGCTGGATTTGCGATCTAACAATAGCCTACCAAAATTTTCCAATGAAGCTGAGGGACAGTTTAACTGTGGGCACTGATGAAGTAGATACCCACTCAAGGCGTTGGCTGAAAGGATCCCAAAAACTGCCCAAAAATATGCCTTGGAAGTGCCCATAATTGTAATTTTCATATATCTCAAAATCCGTGCATGATATCAAAAATTTGACTTCAAATTCTTGATCGAGGGCAAAATAGCATGGGAGATGGATCTAACCCCGATTTTAGAATAACCATATCAAAATTTTATTTTCCATAATTTGCAAATTCCAGTGACGATCCGCACCCCTAGCACGACACGGCCAGGACGCGGATCAGAGTTGTTTTTAGCCTGTTATTTCTTGTTTGGTCCAAGGCCTCTACGTCTTGGACCTAAGCATCCCCATGCATAAAAACACCTATACTTAGTCATTTTTCAACTTCAAATCATACAAGATATTCCCGAAAACCATCTCAAACACTTAGCATAATATTTCACTCATAATCAAGTGTCCCAAACTCATTTTCGGATTCAAGAAATTCAATCAAGCTTCATGTTCTCATCTCAATCTTCATCAAATAAATCTCCAAAGTTGATGTATGTGGGTTTCAACCGTTGGATCCTTTCACCTATGGTGCCTAAGCTTCTTTTTTTACATAAATTTCATGTCTCTAACTTGATTTACTTATCGGTCTTCTCATTATGAATTTGATTATGAACTATATTGGGGTTTTGCAAAAGTGTAACTGTTTGTGCATGTTTTGAGCTATGAATCTAAGATCTATGATGAGTTTTGATGAGGGGTTGTATGGTATTACCAAGTGTTGGTGGGTTGATTTACTTCATATTTTCTTGTATGATTTCACTCTTGAATTGCACAATTTTACACTAGAATTACACACCCACCATGAAACAACCCTAAAAAGTACCCGAATATGTGCCTCGAAAGTGCCCAGAATTGTAATTTTCGGATATCTCAAAATCCATGCGTGATTTGAAAAATTCGACATCATATTCTTGTTCAGGGGGTCAAATTGAGTGGCAGATAGGTCTAATCCCAATTTAAGAGCAACCATATCAAAATTTGAATTTCCACAATGTCGATTTCCAGTGAGCAGTTCGTGCCCTAGACGCGACGCGCCATGGGAGCACTCTAGTGTTAATTTTGTGCAGTTTTTCAAGTTTAGTCCAAGGCTTTTGGTTCTTGGTCTTAAGTATTCCCATGCGTGAAAATGCCTATACTTAACCTTATTTCACTCTTATATCATTCAAAACATTCCCCAATACTTGCTCAAACACTTAGCCAAATATTTCACTCCAAAATTAAAGTCTCAAAACTCATGTGGATCTTACGTTTCTCATTCAAGTTCAAGTCTCCATGTGCAATCTTCTTCAAGGATTCTCCAAATTTAAGGTATGTGGGTTTCTTTTATGGACTCCTTTCATCCATGATTCCCAAGCTTTTCTTTGCCTAAAATTGCATGATTAAAAGTTGATTTACTCATGGGTCTTACCATATATGAATTTCACTGCACAATATGTTGGGGTTTCATGAAACTATGGTTGTTTTAGCATGTTTTGAGCTATGAATCTAAGATCTATTGTGAGATTTGATGAAGGGCTTCAATGTATATGACTTGAGGATGTTACTAAGTATCTATTATGGTTTTACATTGAATGTTCTAGCATGATTTAACTCTTGAATTGCATGGTTTTATACTAGCACTACACACCCCCAAGTGTTTGATAAAATATCCGTATTATGATTTCTTGAGGAATTGAAGTTGCAATGCGTGTCTTATGAGTTGAATGACTATACGATGATGCAAAGAATGTATGTATATGGTTTTCTTCTATATAGTATTAGAATGTGACCATGCCCTACTCTAGGGTTACGGGTTAGGTAACCATGTCAAGAGGTTTGTACCTTGATAACCCTGTCGAGGGGTATGTACCTCGGTCACCAAGGGTGGTAGGGTGTGATGATCCAGCAACCATGTCAGAGGGTATGCACCTCGGTCACTAAGGGTG